>OZ004718.1:40004681-40170856 GCA_963924515.1 Vespertilio murinus
TAGCTCGAGGTGAAAGAATGCAAGAATTGCCGAGTAGATGCTTGAAGAAGAATTGGACAAACTTAATGTCCATTCCTGCTTTTTAAAATCCTTGGAAACGAGGAGTTGAAGCAAAAATGCTTCACACGTGGTGCCTGACTTCAGCACCTGAAGAGCTGTGACCACGTCAGAGAAACAAAGCCCGTGCCAGACCCTGGAGCCTGGTGGGGCGGGGCTACCTGTGCAGGGCTGCCTCTCTGCCTCCTACACACCTTTTCTCTGACTCTCATTCCTTGCCTTAAGCCCACTTCTCTGGTTGGGGGGAGGTGGGCGGTAGGGAAGCGGAAGGCTTCTTGTAAGGATACCCCCCAGCAAAAGTGATGCTCTTTAATCAGCTTGGCAATGGGTTGAATTCAAGGCTTGATGAGAGATGCAGAAAGCGGATGCGAGGCGGCGGCTCTGGCTCCGTGAGTGGTCAGGGAGCTCAGCCCGCTGCTCGCCGCCTGAGGTCTGCCAGGGAGGCCAGCGCCTCCTCTGCAGTCTGCAGGCTTCTGCCGGCCGGCATCACCCCCGCTGGCCTGTGACCACAGCTGGGCTGTTCAGAGCCATCGCAGTAGAGAAAGTCCTGTTTCCTAGAGCAGGGGATGTTATGCTGGGTTACTTGGTGGACTGCAATGTTTAAGAAGACCCTGACTTTTTTTTATCCAAAACTTTGAGAGAGGGAGAACAATTGTGCACACACACATGCTTTTTTTGGGGACGGGAGGAAGATGATCTATCTCTCTGATCAGTTTTTCAAAAGCCGCATTATCCAATAGAGTTTGAAACTCTCCTTTAAGAGCTACGGGTATAGCCCGGGAATGTAAAAGGGTACAGCCGCTAAAACATTATGATGGCTTCTTGCCGAAACCAGTTTGGCAGCTCAGTGAATAGAGTGTCAGCCTGCAGACTGAAGGGTCCCAGGTTCGATTCTGGTCAAGGGCGCATGCCTGGCTTGCAGGCTCAATCCTCAGTGTGGAGTGTGCAGGAGGCAGCCAATCAATGATTCTCTCTCATCGTTGATGTTTCTCTCTTTCTCTCTCTCTCTCTCTCTCTCCCTTCCTCTCTGAAATAAATAAATATATATATATATATATATATTTTACAAAGAGCTGTAGGTGTAGATGTGATCTAACAACCCAAAAAAAGCGAAGAGGAGGCAGGCCGCCTCAGCGTCAGCCGGGCTGCGTGGAAGCGGCTGTGTGAAGATCTGCCTGACAAGAGTCAAAGCCACCAGGCCAGCTCAGGAACAGATGCTCAGACCCAAACCCAGAGATAGGTCTGCAGAGACTTTGTGGCTCCCGGGCGACAACTCTGGATTAAGAAGGCTGTGAGGGCTGAACAAACGGGTGTCTTCATAGGTGACAGAGAAAATCAGAGTTTCTGAACCCTGCAAGAAGAGTAACTCTGGGGAGAGACATCAGCAGGCCCAGCAAAGGTGCGATTGCCAGCGTGAAAGCCACCTGCAGAGGACGCCGGCACAGCCGCCGCCGCCGCAGCACGGAAACCTGCTCTTCATTGTTGAGCAATGAAAGGAAAAGGGAGACACCCTGTCACAGTATGTGTGGCCTTAGCGTGTTACCTGGCCCTCGGAGTATGGGGGAGGCGGGGAGGAGGAGGTGCAGGGGCGGAGCCCTGGCCTGTGCCAGGCACTGGGCCAGGTACTTGCCAGGAGTTAAGTCATGTAATTGTCACAGGATGGGAAGTCTACAGAGCCCGCCGAGCTGCTACAGGACCACCTCAGAGGCGCACCCGGAGAACACTGCACGTGCCTGCTAAGAGCCGGGCGTTACTATGGCCAGCGTTACTGCTTCTTCAACTTCCTATCTCAAGTCTCAACTCCAACATGATTTCTTTCCTTTTTGTTTTGGTTTGTTTTGTTGTTGTTCATCCTCACTCGAGGGCATTTTACCATTGACTTTTAAAGTGGAAGGGGAAGGAAGAGACAGAAAGAGAAACATTGATGTGAGAGAGACACCTCGGTTGGTTGCCTCCTGCACGCACCCCGACCAGGGTCGGGGAACCTGCAACCAAGGTACCTGCCTTTGATTGGAATCGAACCCGGGACCCTTCCGTCTGTGAGCCAACTCTAGCCACTGAGCTCAACAGGCAAGGGCCCAGATACGATTTGTTTTAGGGGAGCCTTTCCTTAATTCCCCAACTATGTTGGGCTCCTTTAACGTAATCTCACAGAACTCCGTAATTCTCGAGACTATAAGGAAACAATATATATGCTTAGTGCCTTGCCCACGTGACTGTAATTTCCAGGAGCAGGAGCACTGTATGTCCTGCTCAGGAGTCCAGCACATGTGTGGCACACAGGAAGTGCTCCGTGTTGAAATGCTGAGCCAATGTGTGCAATGTTGAGGTTAAGGTGCGTCACAGAAAGCAGCCGGTGCCACACCGCCATGCAGATGGGGAAACTGACACCCAGAGAGACACATGGGTTCACCCAAGGTCACATGCTAGGAGTCAAGGACTCAGGCAGAAATGAGAGACCCTCCATCCAGGGGAAGCAGGAGCCTGGAAGCCACCTTCTGCCCTCATCCCCAAGCCCTGCCCCCCCCCCCCCCCCCCCACACACACACACAGGGAAACCACACAAGCTTATTTGCCTAGATCAACAACAACAGCAAGAAGACTCCGGAGGACACGAAAATGAAAAGCACACCACTCCCTCCCGACCCCGCCCTCCTGCCCCCCACACCCTCCTGTCCGGGCAGCTTCCACTGTTGAGGTGCATGGGCCTCTTGCCTGTGAGACCCTAGAGGGTTCACGGTGACAGCCTCACAGCCGCACTGAGCATCAGTGAGCAAGCCACCGAGCCACGGATCAGACCCTGTCAGCCAGGGAGGTCAGTGTCCTGGTAGGAGGGCATCATAGGCATGCAAGGACAGAAGGAGCGGGTGCTCAGTGCTGTGGAGTGGGGAGGAGGTTGGGGAATGCGTCAAAGATGACGTTTGGGCTGGGTATCCAAGGATGAACTCATGGCGCCCCGGGCAGGTAGAGGAAGTGAAGGGCAATGGGGGAGAAGGAATAGCACCCGTGCAAAGGTGCTGAGGCTTGCCTGAGCTTCAGTGGGTGAACAGGCTGGTGGTGGAAGGCCTTCACCAGAGGGCAGTGGCAGCTCTGCAGGGTTTGCAGTTGAAAAGCAACTTGCTCTCATTTGTTGTTTCACATCACCATGGCAACAGGACGGGGGCGGGACAGGGAGTCAGGGAAGGCCAGAGGCTAGAGGTAGGGAGCTCCAACTGAGTCCAAACGCTAAAGCCCAAAGCCTAGTACCCCCATGGGTAATTCACTAGACTCAAGAAGGACCCGATGTCTGCTTTGTGCCACCAGAGTCACCCCCTTCTTCCTACCCATGGTCCTCGCCCTCCTATTGGGTACCCCTCGCTGTAGCTCTATCTCACTTAGCCAGAAGTCACTTAACCGGTAACCCCATTATCCGGAACCTGGCTGCTAGCCTGGAAGCAGACAGGAAAGTCATGTGGACAGCCACAGCTCTGCCCAAAGGGAATGCCCCGCAGAGCGTGCACTTCACGCCCAAGAGCACATGCAGGCTGCCACTCACGCTTAATCATCTCTGGTCAAGAGTAGACGCCAGTGTCTGGCTGGCTGTGGCTAAGTGGTTGAGTGTCAACTCAGGAACCAAGAGGTCACGGTTCGATTCCCAGTTAGGGCACACGCTCGGGTTGCAGCCAATTGGTGTTTCTATGTCTCAATCCCTTCTATTCTCTCTTAAAACACACACACACACACACACACACACACACATTCACACACACACACAACACACACAGTAAAAAACATATTTTTAAAAAGAGTAGACGCCAGCCAGGGTCAGCCCAGCTCTACCACTCTCCAGTCACATGGCCAGGTTCCTCATGCATAAAATGGGGGCAACAGTTGTGGCCACCTCAGAGTGTGGCTGTGAAGATTAAAGAACATGATATACTGGGGAGAAAGGACAGAGAGAGAAAAGCAGAAAACGTGTCCTGAGTGGATTCACCCAAGGTCACATGCTAGGAGTCAAGGTACTAAAGAGAATGGCAGGTAGAACCCTGTGATATTTCCAAGATATTAAATCCGACACCATGTGCTACATTTATAAACGCAAGCAACACATTTTACAAAGATCCCCTTAAAGCTAGACACATTGACAAGTTTTTGGGTGTTTAGAAGGCAGAGTTCCTGGAAAAATTAATGTATACAAATTTACTTATGGGAATGTCGATTCTGCGTGTACCTGTGTACATCTGAAGTGTCCCTCACATTTGGGAAAACATACATCGTGTTTTAACAGAATCTGAGATGCCATCGACTGTATGTAAGGTGCATCATTATTTTGTGTGCCACTAAGAAAGGAACACTGCTGTCTATTCTAATGGTAAGTTGCTAGAGATGGCAAGATGCATCTTGATTTCAGAGCCGATAAAATGTGAGAGTATGCACGTCTTCAACTCAATGGAAATCCGAATAGGCAACACGTTTGCCGCAAAAGTGTCTCTTCTCCTTGGGCAGAGAATTATGATCTATCCTTTCCTTCACCGCCTGTGTACGCCAGAGGCTCAACGCCAAACATAACACCTCTCCTTGGATCACTCCATCTTGTCCTTCCAGAAGCCTCCTCTTTCAAGAAGCTGATCCAGGCTTTCAGCCCGCCCACAGCTCAGACAAACACGTCTTCAGGTGCCCAGGGGTCCCTCAGAGCCCCCCGCTCAGGGCGAGCCTCTCTGAGCACAGGCCGTGTGCACAGCTTGAGAAAAGCTCCCTGAACCCAAGCTGGGGCCCCCAGCACCAGCTGCCCAGGCTGAAAAGCTGTGGCTCTCCTCCTCCCACTTTTAAAAATATATATATTTTATTGACTTTTCACAGAGAGGAAGGGAGAGGGATAGAGAGTTAGAAACATCGATGAGAGAGAGACATCGACCAGCTGCCTCCTGCACACCCCCTACTGGGGATGTGCCTGCAACCAAGGTACATGCCCTTGACAGGAATCGGGACCCTTGAGCCCGCAGGCCCATGCTCTATCCGCTGAGCCAAACCGGTTTTGGCTCCTCCCACTTCTCAGCCACCATGCCCATTCACCTGGGACCGCCGGGCAGCCTCCAGAGCCAGCCTCCATCGGCGAGCCCCCAGCGTCACCGCTGCAGTACTCCCCAACACACCGTAGCCCAATGCCACCGTTATTCTTGAAAGACACAAGAGGGGTGCATGGGAGGGAGGGCGAGGTGGCGGCTTACACCACAGCCTGCTGAGAGAAGACATGACTCACTCCCCCCCCCCCAAAAAAAAAAGCTAGAGATAAGGGGGGAAGGATTTCTTAAAACCATAACGAGGCCAGCACACAGACCGGGCGCCCTCCTGCCCCATAGTCCTGGCCAATTATGCTTTAAAAAAAAAATAAAAAAATCGAAGGAGGGTTTCCTGAAGCAGGAAGAGAGAGCTTGATCATCCCACCCAGTGACCAGCTGAGGGAGAGGTGAGCCCTTGCCACCCGCTCTTGCTCTGCAGATACCCAGGGAGAAGCTCCATGCGCAGCCGCTCTTATCACAGGGAGACAGGCTGGGAGAGGGGCGGCAAGATGCTCAAGATGGCACCACGGGGCTCGGCTGGAACTCCCGTGCCCTTTCCACGCAGCAGGGAGTTCCCCAGGCAGTGGCTCCAGCGTCATCCCTGAAGGAGTCTGTCCAGGTTGTAGAATCAAACCGATTCCAGACCCCACCCCTGAGAGCTGAGCTGCTGGGCTAGGCCTGGACCCCGCGGTCCAGGTGGTCCAAGGCGGGGAGGAAGGAGCCCGGGATGGAGAGATCCTGGGCCCAGGGGGAGAGGCGGGGGAGGAGGGCAATCCTGAGGGGCCCTGGGAGGCGGCCCCGGCCTACTTGGAGTCCTCCTTTTGCCTACCCCACCCCTCCTCTCTGCACGGAGGCTGGTTAACTCAGTAGATATACCACATCCTGCTGCTTTCATCTCATCTTCCTTTTCCCTCCGAACAATCTCCTTCCTCCTACTGACCTGCACGTCTTGCTTATTTACTTACCCCAGGACTGGGACGGGCCAGCCCCAGCGCGCACGCGCAAACACACACACACACACACACACACACACACACACACACCACACACGTCACGCAGGGTGTGTAAACACAAATCCTCTGACAGTGCCCAGCGTGCAGGTCTCCAGAAGCGCAGCCCCTGCCTGGGGCCCACGCTGGCTTAGGAGGGGCTGGGGCGAGCTCTTCCCCGACCCCCAGACCCCCAGGTCCCGAGGGCAAAGGACCCCCGAGGCCAGTGCCCGTCGGGAGAGCTCCCGGGCGGAGAGGTGCGGTGGTCGGACGCCCTGACCCCGTGGCACCCCGAGTTGGTGGCAGGAGGCCTCGGCCACTCGCACACCGCACGCACCCAGGCGGGCGGCCCGGCAGCGGCCACCTGGACAACCATAGGGGATCCGGGAACGCCCCTCAGCCTCCGGGATTACTGGGACCGACCGCGGGGGTGCGGACCCGCTACCCCGAACGTGGCTCCCGTCCCCAGAGCCCTGAGGGAGCAGCATCTGTCCAGCCACCGCCGCCGCCGCGGCCGCTGCCGAGCCCACCGCCTCCCCACGGCGCCCGCCCGCTCGGCGCCGCCGCGAGCCCCCAGCCGGCCCTCGACGGCCCCCGCCCCGGCCGCCCGGCCGCCCGGCCGCCCGGCCACACACCTGCCGTCCCCGCCGGGCGCCACGCCCCTCTCCAGCGACGACGCCCCGCGACCCGGGGTTCGGTCCGGACCCCCGCACCTGGGCTGGAGCCGCGCGGCAGGTCCGAGCATCTGCCCGGCCGGACTCCGCTCCTCCGGCAGCGGTGGGCGGGGGCCGCGCCGTGGGCGGGGCTTTGATAGGGGCGGGGCTTGCGGTGGGCGGGGGCCGCGCCGTGGGCGGGGCTTTGATAGGGGCGGGGCTTTTGATAGGGGGCGGGGCCTGGGCGGGGCCGGCCGCCCAGCGGGCCTGTCGCGCCACCTAGCGGCGGGGAGAGGATGGCGGGGCGCTAGGCTGGTTCGCGAGTCCCGCTGCAGCCGCTCCGCCGTCGGGAGGGACCGGCCCCGCCGGTGGGCGGCCGCGGGGCGGGAGGGACGCCAGCCCCGACCGGCAGCGCCCCCCGCCGGAGCCAGGCGCGGTCCCGCCGGGGGGAGCGGAAGCGGTTTCGGCCCCCGCAGGGGCGGGGGGGGGGCGGAGCGGGGGGAGGCTGGGGTGGGGGCTTCGGGGAAGGAGGAGAAAGGGGAAGCTCCGGGGCGCCGCTTCCTTCTCTGGCGCAGACCCAGCGCCCCACTTCCTTTTACTACTTCTATTTTCTTTCGTGGGCTCTTCGCATGTAGAAGGTGGGCGCCGCCTCCGTGCACCAACGAGGACGCCGTCTGGACCCCCGTCCTCCCTCCCGCGGGGACCTGGGCGCGCCAGCCGGTCCGGGCTCCCCGGCTCCGGCCCCGCCTTCCTCCCCGGCGGCTGCCACTTCCCCGGTTTCTGGGTCTCTGGCCCCCAAAGGGAGGGGGGGCGTCTGCAGAGTCCGGGCCCTCCTCTGGGCCCCCCTCCCCTCCTCGCAGACGGCTTGGCAGGTGTGGTTCCACCTACCAAGAGTCGGGCCACAGGGTCCCGGAAGGCAGAGCGCACGCCCGTGCCTCGGTTTCCCCCCTTACAAAACGGGGCGTCCGAAGGTTTGCCGCGGGGCAGGCCGCCCTTTGCTCGGAGTCAGCCCAGGGCAGGGCTGGCGTTTTCACTTCCCCCCCTGGCCCGCCCTGTCACGGCATCTGTCAGAGGCTCTGCGTGGGCCACAGGGCAGGCAGCAGGACGTTGGTGTGGGCCAGAAGCCACAGCCCTGCCTGAGGCCCGGGAGATGTGAGATGGGAGCGCCAGCGGCTGGTCTCCCCCTGGCTCCCTGAATAACAGAAAAAGCAACTTCCCCAAAGGCCTAGAAACAGAAAGTCCCTGGGCGAACACGGGGGGCTGTTCCCCCCCGACAGGAAGAGGTGGAAGGGGGCTCCAAACCACCTCATTCACCACGAACCCCCAGTCACACCCCCCACCCCAGCACACACACACACACACACACACACACCACCACCACCGTTTTACAAATAAGGAACCAACACCATGAAAGACTGAGAGGCTACGCCCAAGGTCATGGGACTTGGTGAGGGTGGGCAAGGACTGTAGTCCCCCCCAACGCCTGCTTTTCCACCACAAAAGGGAGAGGGGTGGGAAGGAGAGAGCCGAGGGATGGCCGGACTCGGGGGAAGGGGTAGACCGGCCCTGGCGTGAGGAACGGAGCAGCCAGAGTGACACACTTGTGTGCCAGATTGGCATATTGCATCATGAGATCGCTTTGAACGCCGAGGAAACTGCTCGAGAGGTGATGGCATCCTTGACTTCTTCCAGGTCCTTGGAAGTAGAGTTGCCCCTCACAGGTCACCTAGGAAGCCCGCTCGGGCCCAGCCTGCCTCCCCTCACAGGTGGGCGTTTCCTTCTCCATGGGCAGGTGTGACCCAGACGTTGAGTTTTCATGTTATCCCACCCCCTCAGTGAGCCCCACCTGTGTCTCCCTGTCCCCAGAGAGCAGGCCGCCAACCCCGAGATCTGAGCAGCACCTGACACCTATCGGCGGAAACTTAGAACTGCAGCTCCTGGGACTCCCACCTCCCCGAAGCAGGCGGTAAGACCCAAGGTGTCTCTCTCCCTCATGTGGCACCTGACTCTGTACCACTGTGTACAGCTCTGCTGTTGCTTCATTTAAAGAGACGTCTATTTTGGTCTCTCTCCTTCCTTTCACTGTGAGGAGTCCAGTCATCTCAACTTCCTCATCTTGCGTTTGTGTTTCAATGCTCTGAAAACATCACCAAGGAAACCCCAACTGCCAAACCCAGTGCCCTCACTTCTTACCTCGCTGTAGCATTTGATGCTGCCCCTCCTTGAGAATTATCTCCCGTGGCTTCTCCTCTTCTGCCTCCGACCAATATTTCTGTTTTCTTTTTCTGGCTTCATTTTATGGCAACCCCAGGCAACATTTAAAAAAAATTTTTGTTGTTGTTGTTGATTTCAGAGAGAGGAGGGGAGATGGAGAAAGGGAAAGAAACAGCAATGGTGAGAGAGAATCCTTGAGCAGCTGTCTCCTGCACACCCCCTACTGGGGATGGAGCCTGAACCCAGGCATGTGACCTTGATTGAAATTGAACCCGGGACCCTTCAGTTTGCATTCTATATGCTGAGCCAAACCGGCTAGGGCGGCAACATTTCTTTTATAACTCCAAAATCATTGCAAATATGCATTTTTAAAAAAGCAAACATTAAATGTTGCAACTCTTTCAAAGTTTTGAAGAACTTCCCATTTTATTTTTCCTTGTTACTAAAACTTAAAAAAGAAAACTACGGACCGCTCTTTTCTATGATACAAATATAAAAATCGGAAATAACATAAGCGCAGCCTGGCCAGAGGGCTCCGTGGGTTGAGCATCGTCCTGTGCACTAAAGGCTGCAGTTCGATTCGTGGTTGGAGCACAGGCCTGGGTTTGATCCCCAGTTGGGCACGAACAGAAAGCAACTGATCTCTCTCTCCTCTCCTCTGTCTAAGCAAGTCCCTTGGTGAGAATTAAAAACGAAAAAGTAAGTAAGTACTAATTATATTCAGCCTTTAAAACAGTAATATGCCATGGCAAAGTAGAGTCTGTTCAAGGAATGCCAGTGTTTGGAAGAGCCTAAAGCAGTTCAGGCCTATTCAGTGGCTCGGTTGGACGGGTGGCCCACCAGCAACAATGGTGCCAAGTCAGGGGCCTGCCAGGAGGGGTTTATGGCGGGTCCTGGGTTGCAAGATGAAGTGTGGTCTCCAGCGAAAGCACTAGACCCGTGGTCGGCAAACTGCGGCTTGCGGGCCACATGCGGCTCTTTGGCCCCCTTGAATGTGGCTCTTCCACAAAAATACCACGGCCTGGGTGAGTCTATTTTGAAGAAGTGGCATTAGAAGAAGTTTAAGTTTTAAAAAATCTGGCTCTCCAAAGAAATGTCAATCGTTGTACCGTTGATATTTGGCTCTGTTGACTAATGAGTTTGCCAACCACTGCTCTAGACGGTCAACATAGAGACTTGGGATCTGACTGATCAATTGCCACTTTAAAGTTCAGAAAGGACACTTTGGGCTGAACTGATGAAGGTGAGGGCCAACCTTCACCGGCCCCCAGTCCCTCCCAACCAGGTCCAGTGACTGGTAACGGTGTGACCGCTGTCCCAGGTCAGCCTCACCGATTGGCCTTTGATCCTCATGGAGGAAAGAGCGGCAGGCAACAGCAAAAACAGTAGTTTCCATGAGGGTCCTGGAGAACAACGGGGGGGTAGGTTTCGGGGGGACACTACGAAGGAAGCTCTGAAAGAAGCTGGAGGGCTGAGCAGGGGTCAGAAGCGCAAATGTCTCCAAGAGCCAAACAGGTCCGAGTCCCACGCGGAACAGGTGAGACGGTGCTCACTTACCGGCCTCGGGCCACTGCGTGGCAGCTTCCTGTCCACGCTGTGCCTCCGGACACAAGCCCTGCTGACATGTCGGCCCCTCTTCCCCAGTTCGGCAAGGTTTCCTCTCCCACACAGCTTCTCCATGTTCTCCTTGGGGTTTCTTTTCTGGGGGCATGGTGCATTGTACTCTGTCAGCAGGCACACTTCATATATGATACATCCAGGGGTATCACTCCAGCAAGAAATATGCCTCCTCCCATTTCTCTTGAAGCACAGTTCCCTCTTGGCCTTCTTTTATTTTTCCACATTTGCTAGGCAAGATTACAAGAAATATTTCACTCTTACCTAATTCCAATATAAGGAAAGCAATTGCACCAATACAAAAAAAAAAAAAAAAAATGGCAGCTGACCCCTGACCTTGATGTCTGGGAACAATAAGGTTTGGAAAGGATGCAAATGAGGAGCCCGCTAAAGGAGCCCCCAGGGAAAAGCCCGGCTTCAGCCCCGGGGAAATGCAGAAGCCATGTCGTCAGACTTTATAATTTTTGAAGAAACCCAAAATCTGGAACTCTTGATCTGAAATTGCCTGGTTTTTCAAAATGCTAGAAATTCAAAAAGGGTTATTTTAAAACTCCTCACAGGCCAAACCAGGCGCAGCCTACTGGCTTCCCGTGTGTGACGTCGGGCCTGCATTGCTCAGTGGGAGCTGCAGCAGTGAGCTCTGAGCTATTTCTGTTCACGTGTGCTAATTTGTTCCCGCTGGCCTGGGAGACCGTTCATGCGAAAGAGGGTCGATGCTAAGAGCTTATTAATGTTGTTCATCATATGAATGGGACACCCGAGAACAACTGCATAATTATCCTAATAGGATGCACCCTGATGAAAACCCTAAGGGACTAGGAATAAAAAGACTTTGTCAAGATGATAAATGTTATCCCAAGCCAACAGACCGTATGATACCTGGTGATGACCGGGAGTGGAGAGCAAATATAGTTCTTTGGAACAGAGGCAATGCTACAAAAAACAAGGAGCAGAACCAGGATGGCATACTGTGGGTAATGGCAACAATATTCTGAAGTTTAAGGAAAAAACAATAAGAAACATAAATTTGGCAAGGAAGAGTCAAGCTTATGTTTTTTTTGCAAAAGATATGAAAGTCTAACTAAGAAACCCTTGATAATGGATTGAGGGATGGTTAGAAAGAGTTGTGAAGTAGCTGTATACAGAAATATATGTAATTCAATAGTTTCCTATACACCAGCAATGACCAAACAGAAAATAAAAGCTCGTTCGCCTTAGCAACAAAATGCCAAGGACTAGGAAATTTAAGGAACCCAGAGTAGCCAAAATATCTAGAGAAAGAAAAATTGGAGGACTCGAACGCTCTGATTGCAACACTACAGGTAGACATACAATCAGTGGAGTATAATTGAGAGTCCAGAAATAAACCCTCACACTTACAATCAAGTGATTTCTTTTTAGCAATGGTGCCAAGACCATTCAAAGGTGGGAAAGTTGCTGCTGAGTTAATTGGATATCCATATGAAAAAGAGTGAAGTTGCATTCTGAACTCACACCACACATAGAAATCAATTCAGAATTGATCAAAGACCCAAATGTGAGAGTTAAAACTATAAAACTCTCAGAAGAAAACAATGGTTTTCTTGAATTAGACAAGGTTTTGATAGATAAAACCTCAAAATCACAAGCAACAAAAAATAAGATGCACATTATCAAAATTGAAAACATTTGTGCTTCAAGGACAAACAGACACCCCACAGAATGGGAGAGAAAATTTGCAGGTCATTCATATGATTGGGGATTTCAATCTAGAACATATAAATATCTTCTATATTTCAATAAAAAGACATAAATATATTCCAAAATGAACAAAGGACATGAATAGAAATTTCTCCAAGGAAGATATACAAATGGTCAACAAGCATTTGAAAAAAATGCCCAATGTCATTAGCCATCAGGGAGATGCAAATCAAAACCACAATGAAATACTACTTCACATCCCCTATAATAAAAAAGGCAGATAATAAGAAATGTTGACAGGAATGTAGAGAATTTGGTACCCTCATATATACATTGCTGATGGGAATGTAAATGGTGCAGCTGCTTTGGAAAACAGTCTGGCAGTTCCTCTAAAGGTTAAACAAGAAAACCATATGACCTAGCAATTCCACTCCTGGAAATCAGAAGCCAATCTTATTTGTGAACCTGGATGCAGAGATATTAGGTGGTAAGAACAGATTATACACTTGGATTTATCAGAGAATGCAAGAGGGTAATTTGACATTAGAAAAGCCTGTGGCATCCTATTGACAGTGTGCCATGTGATCATCTAATTGGAGCCGAAACCGGTTTGGCTCAGTGGATGGAGCGTCGGCCTGCGGACTGGTGGGGGGTCCCAAGTTCTATTCCGATCGGGGGCATGTACCTTGGTTGCAGGCACATCCCAGTGGGGGGTGTACAGGAGGCAGCTGATTAATGTTTCTCTCTCATCGATATTTCTAACTCTCTCTCCCTTCCTCTCTGTAAAAAATCAATTATATATATATATATATATATATATATATATAATTGATATATATATATATATAATTGATATATATATATATATATATATATATATATATATATATAATCTAATTGGATGCCAAAAAGGCACCTGGTAAAATTCTCAATTTAGAGAACTTGGAATAGAACTTCCTTAACCTGGAATAAGGCATCTATCAAGTACCTGTAATAAACAACCAGTTTTAGTGAGGAAGCATCATATTTATTTATTTTATTTTTTAAAATATATTTTATTGATTTCTTACAGAGAGGAAGAGAGAGGGATAGAGAGTTAGAAACATCGATGATGAGAGAGAATCATCGATCAGCTGCCTCTTGCACATCCCCTACTGGGGATGTGCCCGCAACCAAGGTACATGCCCTGGACCGGAATCGAACCCGGGGAGCTTTCAGTCCTCAGGCCGAAGCTCTATCCACTGAGCCAAACCGGTTTCAGCGGACACATCATATTTAAAATCAGGCATGAGCAACAACAGAGATGAAGCTTGGAAATGCTATTCTAAGTGAAAAGCAGCCAGGTACAAAGCCCGGCTGGTGTGGCTCAGTGGCTGAGCACCGACCCATGAACCAGGAGGTTCCTCATCACAGGTGTACTGTGGATGAATTTATGTCAAATTGGCGTTCTTTCTTTCTTAGACATGTGGAAGAGTTTATGTGCAGTGCCATCTGGGCTTAAGGGTTTCTTTGTAGGATTTTACAGCTTGCTGAGGTATAACTGACCATACAGCAGAGTGTGCATACATAAAGAGTACAGTTCCAGAAGTTTTGCCCCATGTAGAGATGCATGAAAATGCACCGCCACAATCCGGATGCTGAACACATCTGTCAGTCCCCAAAGCTCCTTTGTGCCCGTTTTTAGTCCCTTCCTCCCTCCCAAACCATTCCCAGGCGACCCCTGACCTACCTTTTGTCTCTGTGGATTAGTTTTCATTTACTAGAATTTAAAATTTAAAAAAAAACACACAATATTTCTTTCTTTCTTTCTTTCTTTCTTTCTTTCTTTCTTTCTTTCTTTCTTTCTTTCAGGAGTGTTTTCCAACACCAACAACCAATTCTCTAATTCTCTGAGCACCAACTGGATGTTCAGTAATTCAGTTCGGTTCTGACAGTAGCTACTGAAGTAGCACAGACACCACAACTTAAGGGCTCAGCCCACAAAACCGGCCCCACTTTCAGACACCAGTCACAAGTCCCAGGGCTCCCAGACTTCTGGCCAACCCACTATATGGTAAGTTGGTCGTTCTCACAATCCCCTCCTAAATTTTGATAATTGGCTAGAAAGGCTCACTGAACTCAGAAAGGCACTTGGCTTATGTTTGCCAGTTTCTTATAAAGGACACCGCTCAGGAACAGTCACACTGAAGAGACACGTAGGGCCGTGCGTGTGGGAGGGTGCCTAGAGCTCTCACGCCCTCTGCAGGCGTACCACCCTCCCAGCACCTCGATGGGGCCCCCAGCCCGGAAGCCCCTCAAATTCTGTTCTTGGAGAGTTTTCACAGCCCTGACTGGTGTGGCTCAGTTGGTTGAGCATCAACCCTGTGCCCCAAAGGGTCCACAGTTCAATTCCCGACCAGGGCATATGCCCAGGTTTTTTACTCGATTCCTGGTGGGGGAGGGGGGTGCAGGAGGCAGCGGATCCATGTTTCTCTCTCATTCCTCTCTCTCTCTCCAAAATCAATGAAAACATTTTTTAAATGAGTGTTTATGGAGTTTAATCTGCAGCCCTTTCTTCCCTGCCCTAGAGGTTGGAGAGTGGGACTGGAAGTTTCACATAATCTCTACATTCCAGTGACCGGACCCGTCTGAGGCTATCTAGGGGTTAACTCTAGGAAAGAGAGAGGGTTATGACCAAAGAGAAGCCCGTGGTGGGCTTGGGGTAATATTTTATTTCTTGGTGGTAGTTAACAAATTTTATAATTATTTATTAAGCTGTGCAAATAATGCTATTTTTTAAAGTTCTCTGAAGGTAGACAACTTGTGCCTTTAGATCAACAGACTCAGCAATGTTAGACCCTTTTCTAGACCTGGAGGCCATTTTCTCTCCTTAATAAAATCCTACCTACACCCTAGCCAGTTTGGCTCGGTGGATAGAGCGTCGACCTTTCAGTCCGCAGACCAGACCAACGCTCTACCACTGAGCCAAACCGGTTTCGGCGGAGACCCCAGTTTTTGATGTCTCAGCTCAAACCCCTGTGTCAGCCATGGGTGGTCTGAGGCAAACCGCGGTAGTCATCACTCCCACCCCACCCCGCTCTCTTTGGTCTGTCTGCCCGGACCCCCCTGCCTGCACCACGCTCAGCAGCCCCCACTCGGTGCAGAGGGAATGCCATTCGGCCAGCCGCTCCTAAGGCAGGGTCTGTGACCACATGTACGTCGAGGACCCCCTTCGCGACCCCCTGAGGCCGACGAACCCCTCTTCAGAATAACAGTTCCAATCCAATAAGATAAAATACGTAAGACTCCAAAGGAAAGCAATGATACTGAATTACAGCTTTCACATAATTTTTTTTTTAAAAAAAATTAGCAACCCAGGCCGAAAACCAGTTTGGCTCAGTGGTACAGCGTCGGCCTGTGGACTGAAGGGTCCCAGGTTCGATTCCGATCAAGGGCATGTACATTGGTTGCGGGGACATCCCCGTTAGGGGGTGTGCAAGAGGCAGCTGGTCCATGTTTCTCTCTCACCGACATTTCTGGCTCTCTATCTCTCTCTCTTCCTCTCTGTAAAAAAAAAAAAAAAAAAAAAAAATCAATAAAATATATTTAAAAAAATAAAAAATTAGCAACCCAGTAACATGCGTGCTTCCTTAGTGACGTGTTAAATGACATGGTCCAGTGGCAGATCTACCGGCTGGCACACCAGTGACATAGTGATCGATGAAAGTGAGATTTCAGGTTATCGGCAACAACTGCAATGGGAGATCAAAACATCTGTTCCTCGAGAGGAAGTCCAGGCACTGTTTGTTGACACTGTTATGGTTTGCTGCGTGCATTCGTTCTTGACGGGAACGCTACATTTCAGCGAGAAGCCAGTGAAAATTAAGGCGTGTGTTTTTGCCCCCTAAGTTCAGCAACTTCCCAAGTTAAGAATCCTAAAAGTGGATGGAGCTTTGCTCCCACTAGGGGGCGCCGGGATTTTAGAAAGCGGAGCTACTTCCTCTGGCTAGCCCAGGGAGAGTCAACTACCAGGGCAGGGCCTCAGCTCTCCCAGCCTCTCCTCCTCAGGCTGACCCCCACCTGTGACCCCACCTTCCTCACACACACCCTGTTGACAGGGAGCTACAGCTCTTGGTGTAACACACAGAAGCATCTTGGGGACGAATCATCTGCCAACCAGCACTCAGAGCGTTCGCCAACATGGTGGGCACCCCTCAACGCTGCCCAGGTCCAGGCCCGTGGCTGTCACAGTGTCCTCACCCCAGGTCCACGCAGCCAGCAAGACCTCACAGGAGTAGCACAGGCTCTGGTGCTCCCACTAGGCCCTGCCATGGATCCTGCTGTGACCCGTGGGAAGCCAGGGCTCCGGGGGCAGCTTCTGATGAAATCTCAGCAGTGCAACTCGCCTTCTGGAAAGTTCTCTCTTCATGGGGGAGTTCTCTCCCCCTAGGAGAGAAGAATGATCTGCGTGCTGCCTGCACCTGGCGTTGTGACGCTGTGATGGTCAGAGCTGCCTGTGGTTGCAGCTTCCCTGATTTATCCCGCTCAGAACGAGTGTGGAATTAACTTCCTGCAGGAGCAGCGTGTATGCTGCTGTCGTTCTCTGAGCACAAAGCAGAGGAAGTGTCAGCTCTCGCCGCCTGGTGCTGGGCGGGCAGGGGGGAGAGGGGGAGCGCCGTGTGAGGCGTGGCTCAGAAGCTGACTCCAGACGACCTGACTGGGAAACCCTAGCCCTGCCACCCATGGCACGTGCCACGTTAGGTGAGTTACTCAACCTGCGTGCCTCCAGCTCCTCGTCCCCAAAGTGGAGACAATTAAAATCGTCCTGAGCTTATAAGGCCATTTGTAGATTAAAGTACATGTTACCCAGAAGGCACTTAGAAGAGTGCCCGATCACAGCAAGTGTCAGGTGAGATTTTGCTGTCATTAATAATAATTGGCATCATTGTAATAAAATAAACACTTCAGCTCTTTCTTCTCTCCTGAGCTCCACTGATCCAAAACTCCACTCCAGCTTTTTCCTCCCTTCGGGACGTGTTTTTATCTGAAAAATTAGTCTTTTCCCCCAAAACTTGCCCAGCCCTCTCTGTTGCTTTTTCTGGGGCGAGCAGGGAGGCCAGCTCAGGAGGTGGGGCCCAAGGCCTGTTTCCCATCCACGAGCCTCAGCCAAGCATGTTGGGCCCCTTTGGGTTAGAATGTGGGTTTTATTATGATGGGGATGGTGAGGCCAGCAGAGCAGGAGGCACCTGCTGCTGAGAAGACAGCGTGTTGCAGTTCCCAGGCCTCGCGGGGCCACACGGGAGCACCAGGATCAGCCACGGGGCACAGGAATGAACGGAAAACGTGGCGAGAGCCTCCTCTGTGCTTTTCATGGGAAAGGCAAGACAGGGCAGGGCGAGCCAGCTCAGGACTGGGTCCATCTGAATCAGTTCAGCGGGCTCAAGGGAAGTCTCTAATGGTCCCATACATGGCCCTGAAGCCGTGGTGGGCAAACTGCGGCTCGAGAGCCACATGTGGCTCTTTGGCCCCTTGAGTGTGGCTCTTCCACAAAACACCACGCCCTAGGCGAGTCTATTTTGAAGAAGTGGCGTTAGAAGAAGTTTAAATTTAAAAAACCTGGTTCTCCAAAGAAATGTCAATCGTTGCCCTGTTGATATTTGGCTCTGTTTACTAAAGAGTTTGCGGACCACTGCCCTGAGGTGTTTAGGACAGGAGAGATAGTGGCCGGCCTGTGATCGCTTTGGTGTGGGCTCTGAATCGGTGGGTTTGCATATCAAAGGCATGTTCATAGGGAAGTGGTTTGCTATCTTTAGGAATTAGAGATAACCCTAGGAGGCCAGTCCCTCCAGAATCAACAACATCCGGATGCCAGAGCACCAAGGATACAGAAAACAAGCAAACGTAGTTGATTCGCCCTTCTGCTGTGATTTGTCAGTCTCTTTATGCATGCCAACATATACACTGAGTAGCCAGATTATTATGATCTCTGAACGCATAATAACCTGGCCACTGTGTGTGTGTGTGTGTGTGTGTGTGTGTGTGTGTGTGTGTGTGTGTGTTAGAGGCCTGGTGCATGGGTGGGGTCCAGCAAGTCTGGCCAGGGGGAGGGGACATGGGGGGGGTTGGCCAGACTACTGGTCGAACTCCTGGTTGAGGGGACAATTTGCATATTAGCCTTTTATTATATAGGATATACACTGAGTGGCCAGATTATGTGTTCAGAGATCATAATAATCTGGCCACTCAGTGTATCTCTTTCTAATAGGACCATGACTTTTGATCTGACATAGAGGTTAAGGATACAGTCTCTGGGAATGACATCACCACGCGAGGGAAGAAGGAGATCCCAGCCTCTGTCCCCTGACAAAGACCCACAATTAGACAGCCGCCCACAAACAAAAACAGCCCTGGGAGAGTTCAGGTTCTTTAAGAAGCTTTAGTCCCTCCCGCTGTGTATCTGGGTGCCACTGGCCGGACCCCTGTCACCAGCCTCTAGTGCTATGTGCTCGCCCAAGACGAGACTGCAATGTACACCTACAGGCAGGATTCCCACAACCACCAGCGTGCCTGCCATTGGTCCCAGCCCTGGCTGCTGGCCCTGACCCCCACCACAAGGTGTTTGTGTCTACAACTGACCTCTGCCAGTAACAAGTACCTACAGCTGACCCCCACAGTCCATTGTATGCACCCATGGCTCCAGCAACAACTGCCGCCTGCCTTGATGTCTAACTGCTGGACTTAGAGACACTGCTGAGGACCCAACAGCCCTGGCAGCCACAATGGATGCCCCGATACACTCGCCAAGAATCATGCAAGGTTTGATGCTGTGGACCCCCGTGGCCTGAGCTGAGGAGACATCATGCCCCCTCTGACCTGGAGCCTCTACACGCCCCTCCACGGGGTGACCTGCACCACCAGACCCAGGTCACAGCAGGCTCCAGCATTCTCCAACCACAGGCAGAGGTCTTTTCTTACTGAAGTCCGTCTGTAAAATCTGGAAGAGGTGATTGCTTCTTCAAATGTGCAGACACCTATAAAAGGCTACAGGGACCATGAAGAATCAGGGAAACATGCCCTGACGGGTTTGGCTCAGTGGATAGAGTTTCAGTCTGCCGACTGAAGGGTCCCAGGTTCGATTCCTATCAAGGGCATGTACCTTGGTTGTGGGCACATCCCTAGCAGGGAGTGTGCAGGAAGCAGCTGATTGCTGTTTTTCTCTCATCGATGTTTCTAACTCTCTACCCTTCTCCCTTCCTTTCTGTAAAAAATCAATAAAATATAGATTTTTAAAAAGAATCAGGGGAATATAACTCCACCAAAGGAACACAGTACATTTCCAACAACTGACTCCAAAGAAATGGAGATACATGAATTGTCCATCAAAGAATTAAAAATAGTAGTTCTAAAGATGCTTAGAGAGCTACAAGAAAACACAGGCAAACTCTTTGTGAAATCATGAAAACAATGTAAGAATGAAGAGGTAGGAAACATAAAAAGGAACCAAAGAGAAATATTGGAGCTGAAGAATACAATGACTGAACTAAAGAATTCAACTGAGAGCTACAACAGCAGACTGGACCAAGCAGAAGAAAGAGTCAGTGAGTTAGAAGACAGATTAATTTTAATTATCTAGAAGAGCAAAAAGAAAAAAGAATAGAAGGAATCTGATAAAGGGTTAACAGTCAAAATATACAAGGGGCTCATACCACTCAATAGCAAACATAAAAATTAAAAAATTAAAACCCCACCACCACCACAACCCAAACGATCAGATTAAAAAATGATCAGAGACCCTCGCTGATTTGGTTCAGAGGACAGAGCATCGGCCTGCAGACTGAAGGGTCTCAGGTTCGATTATGATCAAAGGCACATGCCTGGGTTGTGGGCTCGATCCCCAGTGTGGGGTGTGCAGGAGGCAGCTAATCAATGATTCTCTCTCATCACTGATGTTTCTCTCTCTCTCTCTCTCTCTCTCTCTCTCTCTCTCTCTCTCTCCCTCTCCCTCTCCCTCTCCCTCTCCCTCTCCCTCTCCCTTCCTCTCTGAAATAAAAAATATATATATTTAAAAAAAAATGAGCAGAGGACTTGAATAGACATTTCTCTAAAGAAGACATGCAATACAACTAGCAAACAGGAACATGGAAAGATGTTCAACATCCAAATCAAAACCACAAAGAGATACCACGTCACACCTGTTAGAATGGCTATTATAAAAAAGAAAAAAAAAGAAAAAAAACGACTAGAAATAACAAGTTAGTAAGGAAAAAAAGAATGTAAAGAGGGGCAGCTACTATAGAAAACAGTGTGGAGGTTCCTCAAAAAAATTAAAAGGAGAACTAGGATATGATGCAGTAATTCTAAGTTTGGGTATATATCCTTAGTAAGAGAAATCACTACCTCAAAGAGATATATGCCCTGCAATGTTCATCATAGCATTATTCGCAACAGCCAAGACATGACAGCAAACTAAGTGTTCATTGACAGATAAATAGATAAAGGAAATGTTATTTATTTACTTAGTGGGAAATCATTAAACCATAAAAAAAAAAGGAAGGAAAGCGTGCTATTTGCAACAACATGGGTAGTCTTTGAGGGCATTAAGCTAAGTGAAATAATTCAACAGAGAAGGACAAATCCTGTATGATTTCACTTAAATGTGGAAACTAAAAAAGCTCAATTCATAGGAACCAAGAGTCTAAGGGTGGTTGCTAGGGGCTGAGGGGTGGGGTAAATAGGGAGATCGTGGTCAATGGGTAAAGGCTTCAGGTATAAAATGAATAAGTTCCGGAAGATGCTACAGTAACGGTGATTATAGCTAACAATACTGTATTTGAGTCCTTGAAAGTTATTATGAGAGTAGAGCTTTAATGTTCTCACTACAGCAAAAACAATGACAACAAAATGGTAACTGTGAGGTGAAAGATGTGGAAATCAATCTTATTGAATTGACATTATGTTATATGTCAATTGTATCTTGACTAGTAGCCCTGCGCATGAATCCATGCAACAGTAAGTAGTTCACCAGTAGCTTGCTACTGCCCTCTTATAGCTCCCTCTGCCCCCCCCCACCTCAGTTTTTCTGTCCCACCCCCTCCTGTAGCTCTCTGTCTTCTGCTGGTGGCTCGCTGCCCCACCCTCCAGCTGATCCATGATGGGTCATTATGCCTCCGGGCGTAATGACCATTTGCGTGTTACATCTCTACTCTATAGGATAAAGCTGGGGGGAGGGGGGGATGTTTCTTTAAAAAATCAATACAGTCTCCAGAGTCACATGACCCGCGTCCAAATGCTGTCCCTGTCATTTTGAGAAGGCAATTAACCTGTCTCTGCCTCGGTTTCCTCATTTGTGCAACAGGGCTGATAGCCTTTTATTTCACAGCATTGTGGGCATTAGAAGCACTGACACCGAACGGCTCTTAGAGCAGGCTGGGTACATAGGGAGCCACCTATAAATGTCCACTGTTAGGATCACTCGGTCCCATCAAGCTGCCTTCCCCCGGGCTGCTGCCGCCACCGGAAAGGCTCTTCCCCACGCTCCTCGCCTGCATAACACCTCCTCCCTCCGATGTCACCTGCTCAGTGGCAGAGGCTGGGGTGTGTGTTCTGATCCCTCCCGGGGCTCCTGCATTCCTTGTCATGCTTATCGTAGCTGCCATCACGTGGCTGTGTATTGTTTACTGTTGCCCGCCTTTCCCATCAGGCTGTGAGCCCTCGGAGAACAGGGACTGTGCCTACCCGGTTCCCACGGCACCCGTGGTGCCGGGCGTACAGGAGGTGCTCCCTACATGTCTGTGTGCCAGACAAGTCACACAGGCTTACGCTGCAGGTGCACGGACGGACGCCCGGGTGAGACGCCATCTGGACTGATGTCCGAAGAGCAGACATGCAGAGTCCTAGGCCTTTGACCCTTTGGGTTGATGATGGGAAGGCTTTGTGGGCCCTTTCGCTGCCCTTTTTAGGCCAAAGGGTCCGGGAAGGAATTCCTGAGGCAGCCGAACCTGTGTGGTAGATGACCAGCTGGCCCCCAGACATCAATTGGCAGAGGTGATGGAATGTGTGCAGAAACACGCAGCTGCCCTGCCCGGGACGATCCAGGCTTGGTTTGCTAAAGCAGCCGAATTCCACGAATACCAGCGGGGAGATTGGGTCATGTCATACCTGCCTCTCGAGACAAACAGGCTGACAGTCCCGGCGGGGTTGGGGTGGGGTGGGGGGAGGTGCCAGAGCTGCTGAGAGAAAGGAAGGGCCAGATGCACAGACCGGAAAAAGCCCGGTAGCAGGTGGAGGCGGACATAATTGATGGAGCCCGGGGAGCGAGCCTGTACACGCCAACTTGTCAAAACCTTGTCCCAAGGAGCCCTGGGCTCGCTAGCCCTTCCCCGAGGAAGCAGAGCAAGAATAGCTCGCGACCGACATGCCCAGCAAGTGGAGGGCAGGAAATTCTCACAATCCGGGGCCTTGCGCAAGGGCCCTGGCCCCTCTGGCTGAAGTCGGTATCATGTCTGTGCTGATTTACTTCCCAGCCGGCTCTTAGGAAAAGCTCAAAAGAGACCCCTCCGTTACCCCTGAGACGGGCAGGCGAGGCCAGCCTCCCTTCGGCCTCCCCCCCTTTCTGGACAAAGAGCTGGCAGAAGGGGGACCGAGGGAAGACCCCACCCACAGCCTCTTTCTCTCTGGAACCACTTCGGGTCCCGGCTCTAGTCCCACTGGACGTTCATAAACATGAAAACTCATCTGTGCCCAGAGTCCAACTTTATTTTGTCTGTGACTCCAAAGGCGTGGCTCGGTTTTGTCTCAATGAACTGCCATTTAGCACGCGCTACCATTTCCAGGAAGGCGGCTTACCCCACAACTGCTGGCCACTCTGGGAAACCACGGTGCTTTCTGCAGCGCCACTCAAGATGTTCGAGTCGCCAGAATGACACACTCCTAGCAGACATTATGTGTTCTTGGTGATTCTTTTTAAAAAATATATTTTATTATTTTTTTACAGAGAGGAAGAGAGAGCGATAGAGAGCCAGAAACATCCATGAGAGAGAATCATCGATCAGCTTCCTCTTGCACACCCCCCACTGGGGATGTGCCCGCAACCAAGGTACATGTCCTTGACCGGAATCAAACCTGGGACCTTTCAGTCCGCAGGCTGACGCTCCATCCACTGAACCACACCGGTTTCGGCTCTTGGTGATTCTTACTTACCCATGGAGGCATGCCATCATTGCCTTATGTTGGCTAATGTCCTTGTGCCTAAGCCTTTACATATTGAAATGCATGTTATTTTTACTAGATGTGACTTTATTTTTATTTTTTTCTTTCTCATGTTACCTTCAGGTCATTATGTCGATATGGGGGAGAAAATTACGCATAGGAAAACTATATTGTCCACAAATGTCACTTCAGGATGATGACGGAAGGTGTGACAGAATGTTCGTGATAAAGAGGAGGAGGATGCTGGGAGGGGGGAGGACTCACATATGTGTTTCACTGCAGGACGTCAGCTGGTCCGCAGCTCATGTTTGACCTTCACCATGCCCTTTATTTGTAGACATGCACTGGCTGGCTTCTCTGTGTTGGAGAAGATTTTTTCCAGTGAGTGGCATTGAATGGAGACATTTGCCGAGTTATAGGTGATATTGCTATAGGTCGCTCACGGATGGAACCACCACAACAGCACTAGCACATGATTTGCATGGTTTATCACAGTCCAGGGTTAACTATGCAAGGGGACCGAGGGCCATTTTCATTGCCGAAGTGTTGCGCTTTCGCCACCTAGTGGGACAAGGGAGAGCAGCAGGCCTGTTAGAAGTTCAGCACTTTTCAATTGCAGGTGGTTAACAATAATAACTGAATAATGTTGCCAACTAATGCTTACGGGGTGCCTACCACAGACTATCATTTTATATATATATTAATGTATTTAATCTATACACAATCCTTATCACACAGGCACTTTTATCCCCATTTTGCACATCAGGAAACTGAGCACAGAGAAGTAAGCGGCTTGACAATGTCCAAGGCGGGGCTGGGATTTGAACCTGGCATCTGCCTCCACAGTTGCCGTTCTGAACCATTGTGCTGTGGCTTTGCAGAGCTCCTCTGCTGGGAGACACTGTTCTGAGAGTGAAAAACTAGACTGAGTCTGTAGGCCTACTGCAGCCGTTTCTCTCGGGGCAGGAGGACTGCCAGGAGAGAGGACGAAGAGAAAGTTAATGCCTAAGTATCGGGACATGGTAAGACCCGGGAGACTTTTATGAGCCAAGAAAATCTTTGTGCATAAGTGGGAGGGGGTGTTTCCTTCCTTTGGCAGGCTACAGCGCCCTGAAATGGCTACACCCCCAATTACATTGTGAACTTTGTGAGGGCAGAGCCCACATCTCTCGGTCACCTCGGTATTTATTCCAGGACCTGACATGCATTGAGGGCTCAATAAGTATTTTTTCATATAATGTCTGCATTGAGGCAGAATTTGCATACCATACAATTTATCCATCTAAAATGTAGAATACAATGGTGTCTCATATGTTCATAGGGTTGTGCAACCATCACACCATCAAATTTTTTATAATAACAGATAATTATTTGTTTAATACATTTTATTGATTTTTTTTTTACGGAGAGGAAGAGAGAAGGATAGAGAGTTGGAAACATTGATGAGGAAGAGTCATCAACCAGCTGCCTCTTGCACACCCCCTACTGGAGATGTGGCTGCAACCAAAGGCCCTTGACCTTAATTGAACCCGGGACCCTTCAGTCCACAGGCCGACGCTCTATCCACTGAGCCAAACCAGTTTCGGCACCACCATCAATTTTTATCACACCGAATAGGAAACCAGTCTTACGAACCTTCACTTCTCATTGTCCCTTAACTCCCATCCCCAATCCTAGGCAACCACTAACCTACTCTCTGTCTCTTTGGATTTGCTCATTCTGGGCCTTTCGTAATAAATGGAACCATACCATATGATGCCTTCTTTCCCTTAGCATGACATTTTCAAGCCTCATCCATGTGGTAGCATGTGTCAGTACTTCCTTTGTATGGCTGCTCTGACCATTTGTGTACAAGTGCATGGACTTGTGTCGACATTCCCAGGAGCGGAATTGCTGGATCACGTGGTAACTGTGTGTTTCACCATTTGGGCGCTGCCAGACCATCTTCCAATGACCGCGCCACGGTTTTCATCCCCAGCAGGAAGGCAAGAGGGCTCTAACATCTCCACCTCCTCCTCCACACCTGATAGTATCTGTCTTATTATTACAGCCATCCTACTGGTGTGGATCATCCTTGTGGTGGGGCTGTTGCTTTTCATCACAGACCAATAGACTCCAGGTCTGTTGCAGCCGGTGGGGCCGTGGCGATCATGTAGCCCACTCTGTTCATTTTCCAGGAGAGGCAGTGAAGGTGACGAGAGAAGGGACCATCTCATGCTCACAGTTAGTAAAGGCGGCAGTGACAGAACCTGTATCTTTTCTTTTTTTTCCTTTAAAAGACAAAGGAAATTAAAGACAGATGTTTACAAAAGGATGAGAGACTGAATTATATTACCCTCTAAATCTAGAAGTTTCTGCAACCATAAAAACCAGAAGACGGTGAATCAATAACTAGTAACGTTTATGGATCCTCGACGTGTCTTAGCCACAGAGCAGAGTAAGCACTTCTCATTTGCTTCCCTGCCTAATGCTGGCAAGATCCCTGCCTTACAGAGTTGTGAGTGTAAGTAAAGGGTTTTTGGAGCCTTTATCCTAGAGAATCCTAAGTCTATCTAGGGCCTGTGTACAAGTTAACAGAGACATTCTTGGACATGCAATGACTCCAAAAGGCCACCATCCACGTGCCCTTCCCCCAAAGGTTACTCAGAGTAGCACTTCAATTGTGTGAGAAATTAACCAAAATAAGCAACTAAAGAATGAGGAAGGCGTTTATATAAAAGAAATGGCAAACCGCGAAAAAATGGGAAAACCGCGTTAGCTATTAATGCCATTTGAAATCTCAGTGCAAATAACAACAACAAAAAAATGATTTCTGAAAGAGAAGGCGGATGATGTAAAATGCTAAGAATGGCCTGAAGTCATGGTTTACCCCTGTGGCAGGTGAGCTCCGTGGCGGGTCCCAGGGTCCGGGGTAGACTCTCCTCCCCCTCCACCTCCCCCTGAGCTGGCAGGAGGCAGGGGAACAGGGTCGCCCCAAGCCCTTCCCAGGCCCGCTCCTGCTTCTCCCTTCGCCCTTCCCTTGGCTCCTCTTCAACTTCCCCGTTCCAGGAGCACGAAGGACACCTTTCCCTAGATTCCGGTGGCCACGGCTCTCTACAGCTCCAGTCGTGTCCGTGGCGATGGGAGGAGGCCTGCACTCCCCATTTTAGACCAAGGGCGAGAGGGAGGACCAGTGTGACTCGGACCTGAGGCGCCTTCTGAGATGATGGCAGTGGGGACATCACCGCAGGTCCTTGGGCAAGCCTCCCCCGCCTCCTCCGGCCCCTTCCCTCGCTGCCCCAGCACGAGCCCCCGCGCCCCAACAGAGTCCTCCCTCCCCAGGCCCACCAGAGCCGGAGCGGGCAGGCTGGCTGGCTGGCTGGCTCGTGGGGATCCGGGTCCCGAAGGTGCCCACGCTGTGCTCCTGGCTCAGCTCCGCGGGCGAGGGGTGGAAGCGAGGGGCTGGGGCGGCGGGGAAGCGGGGTGGCCGCGGGGTGAGGAGCCGCCCCGCAGGGCCGGCCTGACACCACCTGGCGGAGTCTCGGGGAAGAGGCTTAAAGCGCGCGCTCCGCGGCGCCCCGCGCACTCCAGCCGGAGCCGCCGAGCGCGCCGCCCTCTCCCCCTGCGCCTCCGGAGGTAAGTGCCGAGCGCCCGCCGAGCCCCGGCCCGGGTCCGGCTTCTGCTGGAGGGCGGCGCCCCAAGTTTGTGGAAGGCCTCGGAGGGCCAGCCGGGGCGGCGCGGGGCCGGGGCGGGGGTGGCGCGGGCGGCCGGGAGCGGGGCCGTCCGGGGCGGTCTCCCCCGGCGGGGCTCCGGGGAGGCCCCCGCGCGCGGCGCACGCCGGCGCCCCGGCCCCGCGCCCCGCGCACTTGGCGCGCTCTGGCCGCGGTCCCGGCGAGCCCCAGCCCGCCGCCGCCGCCGCCGGCTCCGCGCCCACCCCGCCGCCCGCCCGCCCGGGTCCCCCGGCCGCCCTCTCGCCCCGCGGTCGCGCCCGGTCCCGCCGGCGGACGGTGCTCGGCGGCCCGCCGCCCCCGCCGCGCCCGCGCCCGCGCCCCGGGCCACCCCGCCCGGCCTGCGCGCGGCGCCCCTCGCCCTCCCCCGTCTCCCGCCGCTCGCTCTTTTCACACCTCCCGGCGCCCCGGCCCCGGCGCCCGATTCAGCTCTCGGCAATTAATTTGGCGTTTCAGAATGGTCACCGGGCTGGATAATGGGCGCATTCATCCCCCCGGGCTAATCTGAACCGAGGTGGGGAGAAAGCCTTTTCACCGACACAGAATGCCATTCGCCGGGGCGCTCAAAGGGGCTGTCACTCCCGGGATAAATCGCCGCCGCGCCCGCCGGCTCCTCGGGCCGCTTCCCTGCGGCGCGCACCCGCCGCCGCCGCGCCCGGCGCCCGGGAATCACCCGCCGCCGCCCGAGCGCCCCCGACGGGAAAGGCGGCGAGAGCGCGACCCGGGGAGAGGAGGGACCCGGCGAGGGCCGCGGGGGACAAAGAGCTTGATTAGAAAATCAAATGCCGGGCTGGGGGGAGGCGAGGCTAATCCGAGGCGCGGACGGTGGGAGCGCTGGGGCTTGGGGAGCCCTCGTCCCAAACGCCACGGTTCGCCCAGGAGAAGGACCCGCGCGGTCCAGGGCGGCCCGGAGGGTGCCCGAGGCCACGCGCAAGGGTCTGGGTGCCCCCCAGAGTGTAACCGGAGCCCAACGCACCGGCGCAGGTCGCAGGAGCGGGGCCCGCGGTGCAGCCCCCCCGGCCCTCGCCAGCGGTTTGCAGCCGGGCTCCCTGCGGCACCGGCTCGTTGGCCCGCGGGGCCGGGGAGGGGGCGCCGTGCCGTCCGCGGCCTCCAGCCGGGACCCTAGGTGTGCCCCGGGGCATCGGAAGAGGGGGGTGGCAGCTTTATCCTCTGACCTCTTCTTTACCCCGGGGTCGCCCCAAGAGTGCCAGGCAGACCCGGTCTGCGGCTCTGAAAGCCGGGGGCCCTTTAGCGGAGCTGGATGGAGCGCCCCCGCTGCAGCCCTGAGCCGGCCTCGGGGGGTATCCGGGTGGCGCTCCAGGCACTGAGTCTTCTGTCCTCCGGGCCCAGCGAGACCCCATGGGGGAAGACGAGGAGCTGTGTGCCTCTGAGTTCCGAGCTCAGCTTGGTGGAGAGGCTGGAGTGACAGGGGAAGCAGCTGGTCAGAAGGGACCTTCCTGGCACGGCCAGATGGGTGACCCCGGCGGGCACAGGGGGTGGAATCCCATGCCACTTGCCAGCTTCTGGGTAGAAGTCACACCTCCCTTGAGCCTCACTCTCCTTGTCCGCGGAGCAGGGGTGAAATGGGACCACATTGGGCTCCAAGTGCAGGGCCCTCAGTAGAAGGATCCCGCACCGCCCCCTCACACACACACACTCCTCCAACCAGCGGTCCAGCCAATGCCCTGCCGCCCCTCCAAGTCTTCACCCACACCTCTCCTTGGAGCTCCAGTGACTCCCCGTCTTTCTCCAGCCGCTTCCACCCCTCCTTTCGGCTCCTGGGTGTGGTGTCCGGCTCTCCTTGGAACGAAAAATGCGAAGAGCGGGATGGGGCCTTTCAAAGATTCTGGGGCCATTGCACAGCCGGTGGCCCCGAGGCCCAAGTGGCTGCCAGTGCGACCCAGCTCGCCAGAGAACTTGAACGCGCCTGGGTTTCACCGCAGAGCCCTGGCCCCAGCCCCTGGCCCCGCCACCAGAGAGCGCTCTCCAAGGCCTGGGGAGGAGCTGGAAATCTGCATCTTAAACATGCTTCCTAAAGCACTTAGGGTTCCCATAGGGCCTGTGTTTGGGGAAATGCAGCCCAAACTGGGCTTTCCCCAGCGGCCCCTTTCCTTCCGGGACCACGGGCCCGGCTCCCCCACCCCCCACCCCCCAGCTCCTCGCCCATCGGCAGGTCAGTAGTCTGGACTGCCTCCTGCCCCTGTTGGGTCGCGGTGGGTGCAGTCTCCTAGGAGACACCTCTGGGTGCCTGAATGTGCTGCCTCGAAGGCAGCCGCTGCAGGTGAGCTGAGCACGCGCCAAGTGGGGCACAGGCCGAGTGGGCCGCAGACTCCCGGGACGTGGAGCCCCAAACCCGGGGGCCTTCTCTTACCAACACACGTTGACAGCTGGACCCAACACTGCACCACAGGCCCCACACAGACCGTACAAGTATGCCTGGGGCCCCTTCGCAAGGCAAACCCTGCCCACACCGGGGACAGAGCAGCCCGCCGCAGGGGGTCCGTGCCAGTAATAGCCCAGGTGCAAGCTGTGGCCCGGAAAACCCAACACCTGCCCCTCCACCATGCTGGGGCTCAGAGGAGAGAAGGTGGGGGGCAGGGGAAGGTCTGGAAGAGTGTGTGTGTGTGTGTGTGTGTGTGTGTGTGTGTGTGATGGGGGGATAGGGGGGCAAAGGGGGGAAGAGAAGAGGAGAAGCTATAAGAACAGAGAGGGGGCAGGGAAGGGGACGAGTCCCTATTTATGTAAGCCGTTTGTAGCTGTGGATTGTAAAACTAGGCAGGATTCTCTGGAGTAATTCATAGTGTTTGGACAAGACAAACATTGTTCTGCTTTAAACAAACCTCCAGAAAGGTCAGCCCGGTTCATCCTTTTGCTGCAAGTTGCTGAGACTATCCAGATGATGAGAAAATCAGATCTGAGCTGAGGGGCCCGGGCCGGAGGCAGTTGTCTCTTGAGCCCTTCGCGTCCAGGGTGAGGGCGCTCAGTCCAGGGAGGGTCCTCAGCTCCGCTGAGAAAGGCTGGCTCCCCCTCTGGAGCGAGGAGACATGTGTGTGTGTGTGTGTGTGTGTGTGTGTGCGCGTGCGCGTGCGTGTGTGCGTGCGTGTGTGTGTGTGTGTGTGTGTGTGTGACAGATGATGAGATCTTGATGATGCCAAGGAACATCCAAGTTCTGGAGCAAGGCCAGCATGTCCCGCATCGTGAGTCTTCTCTATAGGGGTGAAGAATTGACGGGAAGGGAAAGTTTGTGGATACAGAACCCAATTGGACCCACTAAACCCAAGCCAGATACGCTCCCAGAAGTCGCTGTTCCAAGAAATCGCTACCAGGAAATCTGTACCAAGAAATCGCTGTTCCTTACACACGGATGCATTGGCTGGGCTTCTCTGTGTGCATTTAGCAAACATTTTTTTGAGTGCCTACTATTTGCTAGGTGTTGAGTGCATAGTACTGAGCAATAGAGATGCGTACCCAGTCATTGGGCCTGTATTCTGGCTTCCCAACCCCAGCCCCGTTGTCCCTGAAGCAGATAAACTCACAATTTCACCCCCAGCACCTCTGCTACCACGGCTGCCTCTATCAGCCCCTGGCTGAGACAACAGGTCCGTTCCCAGACTCAGCCTGGCAGCCACGCAGTGTCCTGTACGTGTGAGCTGTCACTGTGACTGTGATGATTGTGACTGTGATTGTGACTGTGATCATAGACGCCACTCTTGAGGGATCTACCTGAGCCCGAGCTGAAGTGAATACGACGTGGTAGTTATTATGCATGCTCATTGACGTAATGTGAGTTAGTAGTCACGAGCTGTTAACACCAAACCCAGTCTTTCTGTAGTACTAGTTGTCACTGTCCTGCACATGATCTTCAGTCGCCCAGGGCAGCTTGTCATCCCCTCAAGAGGGTGGTGTCCCTGTGGTGACCATGGTGATGGTAGTGGCACTGGGTTATCTGGTTCCACACAAATTTATAAAGATTATATTTGTGTAGGCCTTTGGACACTTCGGGGTCTTTTGAATATACTTTTTTACTCAATAGTCCTGATACCCATGGGAAACTTGGATGGATGAAAAGAAGGAAGGAGGAAGGGAGAAAGAAAGGAAAGAAAGAAGGAAGGGAGGGAGGGAGGAAAGAAGGAGGGAAAGAAGGAAAGATGGAAGGAAGGAAGGAAAGAAGGAAAGAAGGAAGGAAGGAAGGAAGGAAGGAAGGAAGAAAGGAAGGAAGGAAAGAAGGAAGGAAGGAAACAGAATACCATAGACTGGGTGGCTTGAGCAGCAAACATTTATTGCTCGTTGTTCTGGAGACTGGGAAGGCCAAGGGCACGGTGCTGGCCAATTTGGTTCCTGGTGAAGGCTCTCTGCCTGGTGTTCAGACAGCTCACTGCCTTCCTGCTGTGCTCTCACATGGAGGAAAGAGGGCTTACGTCTCTCTCATCTCTTCTTAAAAGGGCACTAATCCCTCCACTGGGGATTGGGGCTTTAATAGACATAGTCATTTAGTCCATAGCTCCCACTGTCTTCGACGTGTGAAGGTTAGGGGGTGTACACGACCGGAGTATAATCCAAGAAGTCTTCTTGGTCCTGCACCATCCTGCCGACCACCTGAGGGGCTCTCTGCACACAGGGCTAGGAACCTGGGCTCCCTGGGAGACCCCACAGCCAGGTGCCCAGCGGGGGCTAGGAAGTAGCTTCTAGGCTGGGTCAAGTCTAGCCAGCCTCTGTCTAGTTTCCGGCATCCGTCTTCTTGGGGCTAGAATGTAGCACTCTTCGCCTGATGTTACCATCGGTGAAAGGTCCCCTCCTTCCCCCTAAGTCCTACTTTCCTCTTATACCTTGTTATAATTCCTGACTTGCCCAATCTGTTTGGAACCAATGGTCCGTGTCTGTTTCATCCTGCATCACCTCTTGACCTGAAGCCATCCTAAATTTTCTCCCTGTGTGCTGTGAGGACCAGTAATACCCCATTTTACTATTTGGGGATAACAAGCTGTTTTACATAGCTGAGTTTTTTGCAAGTAACAGAAGATTATTCTTTGAAGCACAGAAGCTTTTTATGTAATCATATTTCATGAAAAACACTTTCCCATCAAAATCATGATCTTTTTTCCCACCGAGGTCGGTGGGATTGAACATACAGCAGGTGTCCCCCGGGCGTGGTTAAATGGGGGCAACCTATTCTGATGACTCACGGCCATCTTTAGGAACATCAGCTCCTGGGCAATTCGCTCAGCTCCCCTGCCTCAGTTTCCTAACTTATAAACTGGGGAGCACTGGATGGGTGCTCTCTAGGGGCTCCTTCTATTCTTCTCTGTCTCTACTGGGCTCCAAGGTAGCAATGAATCGAGGTGGGACCTGTCCTGAATCCCTGGGTGGTGGCTGGGGTAGGTTCTAGTGTCAGCTGTCACTTCTCAGTGTAACAATGTTCAGCCGTCACCCATCTCCCCCCCCCCCCCACCAAGGACCCTAACCTGTGGTTCTCTGTGATGCTGGGACAACAGAAGATGCCGTACAGACACTTCTAAGGGAGGAACTTCTGGCTCCCCTGAGGACTAAAGTCCCTGATGTTGTGACTCCTCTTCTCTCAAATGCTCAGGGGGCTACTGACTTGCTTTTGGAATATGTTCAAAATCGTAAACAGTGCAGCAATCCTGACTTCCAGAAAAGGGTTTATACACTGAGTGGCCAGATTATTACGATCTGAATGCATAATAATCTGGCCACTCAGTGTGTGTGTGTGTGTGTGTGTGTGTGTGTGTGTGTGTTGGAGGCTTGATGCATGAATTCCTGCATGGGTGGGGTCCTGTCAGCCTGGCCAGGGGGAGGGGACATGAGTGGTTGGCCAGCCTGCCTTCTGATCGAACTCCTGGTCAAGGGGACAATTTACACATTAGCCTTTTATTATATAGGATATACACTGAGTGACCAGATTACTATGTGTTCAGAGATCATTATAATCTGGCCACTCAGTGTAATACCTTAATATTAAGATCAGGCACTTGGCAAGCTTATGTTAAAGGGCTGAACACAGCATTGTGGGAGGTAAAGGACAGTGAGACATGGCCACAGCTCATGAGAGGACCCAAAGGAAGACTTCACAAGCATTTCAAAACCAGAGTGCTAGCAGTCCCTCTTTTTGTTCCTTTCCTTTACCCCAAGCTCCCCTTTCAATATTTGTAAAGAACCCTTTTTAAAAATACTAGTATATCTATATTTCTTCCCCTGATTTCAGAGAGGAAGGAAGAAGGGGAGAGAGACAGAAACATCAATGATGAGAGAGAATCATCCATCTCTCCTGCATGCCCCAACTGGGAATCAAAATGTGACCTCCAGGTTTATAGGTCGATGCTCAACCACTGAGCCACACCAGCTAGGCTGCAAGGAACCCTCTTAATTCTGGCGTTACTGGGTTGTTAATGTATTAGCTTCCTGTGGCCACAAATTCCCACAAACTGGGTGCCTTAAAACACCAGGAATTTATTATTTCACAGTTCTGGAGGCCAGAAGTGTGAAATCCCTGTCACTGGATTGAAGTCAAGGGATGCGCTCCCTCCACAGGTTCTGGAGGAGGATGAGTTTACCTCTTTCAGCTTCTTGTGGCTGCCAACATTCCTTGGCTTGTGGCCACACCACCCTCTGACTCTGTCTTCACATGGCCTTCTCCTCTCCTATCTTGTCAGATCTCCCTCTGGTACTCTCTTACAAAGACACTTGGGATGGCATTTAGGGCCTACCCAGATAATCCAGGATGATATTCCCATCTCAAGATTCTTAATCTGTAAAGACTTTTTGTGTAGGTAATGGTCACTGTGGGCAGGGGTCAGAAATGCCCAGTGTCCTGTAATGGGCAAGGCTGTTCTGTCCAGTGAAGAATTTTCTTTTTTCCCCAAAATATATTTTATTGATTTTTTACAGAGAGGAAGGGAGAGGGATAGAGAGCCAGAAACATGGATGAGAGAGAATCATCGACCAGCTGCCTCCTGCACACCCCCTAACTGGGGTTGTGCCCGAAACCAAGGTACATGCCCTTGACCGGAATCGAACCTGGGACCTTTCAGTCCTCAGGCCGACGACGCTCTATCCACTGAGCCAAACCAGTTTTGGCAGTGAAGAATTTTCTGACCCGGAATGCCTCTGTGGAGAAACAATCTTAAGCAAATAGTTTGTATTGCATTCCTAAAATAGTATTTTTCAACCTTAATTGATAAGCTTTTATCCTATAAGACCATTTCAAATTATTTCTCCCTGAACACATCACCTTCTGTTAAACCTATCTGTGTTCCATGGCCCATTCACACAACCTCCTGAGGTTCCCCAATTCCTCTTGGGGTCACTCCAGTGTCACCTCTAAATGTTGAGGCTTCACTGAGAAGACTTCTGCCCCTTCTGATTTTGTCTAAATGCTCAATGCGTTGAACCCCAATTTGGGGCTCCGAGCCCCCCCCCCCCCTCCGCCCACATACACTATTTCCTCCACCTAGAAAGCCATCCTTTTATTTGCATCCTTTGTTTCCTGCCTCCCAGGCCGGCTTCCATCCATGACAAAGCTTCCCCCATGGTGTCCCATCTTCTTTATTTTAACAGTGTTCAGGGTGGGACCTTGTCAAAAACCCTTTGCAAATGAAAATAAATTACATCTGCTGGTTCCCCTTATCCACAGGCATTTCACCCCTTCAAAGAGCCCTGGTAGATTAAAGGATTTGTCGGATTTGGGGTTTGTATGGGTTTCTATGCCCAGCTCCCCAGTCCTCAGCCAAGAAGCCTGCAGCAGGGGAGGCAGGCCTGAGCTGAAGATGCAGACGAACCACACCGAGGAAACAGAATCGCCTCCGGGAATCCTCTGCCCGCTCCAGGCCTGCTCTCCGGGCTCTCAAACCTTTCCCAGAACAGCCACATCTCCTGAAATCCTGCCAGGGACCTGGGGCGGGGCCTGGAGCAACCTCCCTGAGCCTGGTAGGGGAGCTGGGCGCTAAGCTTGAAATGAGAGGATGCCCCCAATTCTTCCAGGGTGAGGGGTCTGGGAGCCTGATCTGAGAATTATGAGGGTCAACAAGAAACAAACAAACAAAAAAAAACCCTCTAAATTAGCCTCTACTCTGTCCCAGCTTCTTTCTTTCTTTTTTTTTTTTAAAAAAAAATATATTTTAGCCGAAACCGGTTTGGCTCAGTGGTAGAGCGTCGGTCTGCGGACTGAAAGGTCCCGGGTTCGATTCCGGTCAAGGGCATGTACATTGGTTGCGGGCACATCCCCAGTAGGGGGTGTGCAAGAGGCAGCTGGTCAATGTTTCTCTCTCATTGACGTTTCTAGCTCTCTATATCTCTCCCTTCCTCTCTGTAAAAATATCAATAAAATATATTTAACAAAAAAAAATAAAAAATAAAAAAATATATTTTATTGATTTTTACGGAGAGGAAGGAAGACAGAGAGAGAGCTAGAAACGTCAATGAGAGAGAAACATCGACCAGCTGCCTCTTCCACACCCCCTACTGGGGATGTGCCCGCAGCCAAGGTACATGCCCTTGACCGGAATAGAACCTGGGACCCTTCAGTCCGCAGGCTGACGCTCTATCCACTGAGCCAAACCGGTTTTGGCCCCAGCTTCTTTCTTTTCAGACACTTTTTGTAACCACCCTGACAAACCTACCGGGTAAGAACAGTGCCTCCCATTTCCCTGTGAGGAAACTGGGGCTCAGATGGGTCGGGCAGCTTTGCTCGAGGTCATGCCATCAGTTACGGCGGATTGGATTCAAGCTCTGCCTAAGTCGAATTCTTTCCATTTCCCAAAGAAACACAATCAATCCAAGCCACACTGACCCTTCGGGAGGGGCCAGATGCTGGGGCCACCTCTGCGGCTACAATTTCCAGCCCGTGTTGGGAGTCCTGGAAATCAAATCATGTCATGCCTGTCCTCTTAACTGGACTAGACAGCCGAGCCAGGTCACCGCTCATGTTTCTGGTGGACCCGGCTTTCTTCCCCTGACTCAAGGTCTCGGAGACCCGTGTTTGCTGGAAAGCTTATGGCAATCAGCCCGCCCTGCCTCTAGGTGCTCAGAGCTCCAGACACTGGAACCAGACCCTTTTAGGTCAGACCTCCGCTCCTCCGCTTACCGGTGGTGGCATCTTCAGCAGATTCCTTCTCCGTGTCTCAGTGTCCTCCTCTGTAAAGTGGCGATAACAGCACTCACCTCCTGGGGCTGTGAGGAGTATCATGAGTTAACGGTGGATAAAGTTCTTGGAAGAGCGCTGGGCACAGAGTGAGCATTCTATAAATGCTGGAAGTAAAAAGTAACACCCTCAGCCAGGCCCGGCACGAAGGCCCCTCGGGTCATCTCGTGTCTCCATTAGCCGGTGCCACCTGGTGCCCCCCATCCCTGGGGTATGCTCTCCCCTGCCTCCTCCCCCTGTTGCACCCGCCTGCACGCTTTTCCCACAGCCTTGCCCCACGCCCACGGCAGCTCCCTTCAGTGGGGCTCTTCTCCCACATCACACACACTCCCGATGCCCTGGAGGGGGAGCTGTTGTCATCCTCAGGCCCAGTGTTCCTTCCACCTTCACCAAAAACCCCAGCAACACTCGGTCCCTTTAAGGCCAGAACCACTCACTTAGTCCACCTTCCACGTCTCATCCTTGGGATCTCCCCTCCATCCAGGTCAGCGATTCTCAACCTTTTTCATCTCATGGCACACACAAACTAATTACGAAAATTCTGTGGCACACCCCAAGATATATATTCTTTCGCCAATCTGACAGAAAAATAATAGGTGTAATTCTTACTCATTCGCGCCAGATGACTATTGTTGTGTGGGCTGTTGTCTTTTTTTTTTTTTTAATTTGACAATCAAAGGGGAAAAAGATCAGCGCCCTTGGCTAAACGGTCAGGTCCGGCACAATTTTAAAATTCTTGCAGCACGCGGGTTGATAATCGAAGATCTAGGTCACTTCCCTTTCTTTGAAGATACTACCTCCTGATTTGGTTTTCCTCTCTGTCCCAAGCCCTGGTGTGGGTCCCAGGTGTCTTTACTATCCAGGGTACCTTGACCACCTCATCGCCAGTCCTTTTCCCCTCTCCTTCCGGGCAGTACCGATCCCCAACGCCACCCTCCGTGGGCCTTGTCACCACCCAGGATTGTTCCACCTCTGGGATCCTCAACTCAGACATCTGGTTTGTTTGGGCCACAGTCTCCCAAGTTGGTCCCCTCCACATTTCCCCTTCTTTTCTCCCGCATCCTCTGGGCCGGTTCTGTCCAGTGGAAGTTCTGTGATGGTAGAAACGTTCTTTATCGGCACTCTCCAAATCAGGGGTAATTGAGGAATGAGCTTTACATTTTATTTGTTTATTTCTTTTTAATATATATATATTTTTTGATTGCTTTCAGAGAGGAAGGGAGAGGGTGAGAGAGAGTCACCCATTGGCTACCTCCCGCACGCCCTCCCACTGGGGATCGGGCCCTGACCTGAGGGGGAACTGGGAACAGAACCGTGACTTGCAGGCTCAGAGGTCTATGCTCCACTGAGCTCTGCCGGCCAGGCTGAACCTCAGTTCTTTCAAGCTGAAAGCGAACTGCCGACATGTGCTTCCTGGCCGTCGTGTTTAACTGCACAGCGTTGGAGCTCTGGCATCTCTCTCTCTCCTTCCTCTTCTATCCTCTCCTGTCCTCACTTCCTTCTCTCTCTAGCTTCGCCTCCTGGTCCATCCCATCAGCCACCCACTTCCCCTTGTCCTTCTGTCCCACCTCCTGGAACAAAAACCCTCAACCCGAGATTAACTCCACGGCTCTGCTTTTTCTAAGTCTACACGGGCGGCCCCCGCTGAGCGCCGCCGGGGGCGGGGGGAGGGGAGCCCGGCGACTTCGCTGGTTTGCATTCTTTCTCCCAGATAGTCACCCACTTCAATGGGACCTTTATCTGCCCGGCACACATTATCCTCTTTTCTGTAATGACCCCCCCTCCCCGCCCCCCAGCCTGCTCCCCCATTCTGAAACCGCCCCTGCGCCCACCTGCTCCGGCACTCTCAGCAGGTGGTGCCACTTCCTACCCCGTTGTAACACGAGCGGCTCTCAGACCACCTGACCGCACATTTTACAAGGCTGGTTTTATCTGTCTTCCACCGGCCTCCCCAGCCTCCTCAGGATCCACACCGAGGCACGTTTCAATAGTCTTATCTTATAAACAACAATAAAAAACCCCCGACGTCCGATCCCCTATCAGCTTCCCGCTATCGCCATCTCTCTTTCCTGCCACTTGTTTTCACACTCCTTGAGAGGTGTCTACACTCACTATCTGCCACTTTCTCACCTCCCATTCACTCCGTACCCTGAGGCAGTCTGGCTTCTGTCCTTACCACTCCTCGGTGGCCCCCCGCTGCTGGTCAAGGTCACCGATGGCTTCCTTGTAGTTTAATCCAAAGGACTCCTTTCAGATCTTATCTCGACCTTGAAAGCATGTGATACTGCTCGCTGCCCCTGCTTCCCTGAACTTGCCCGCTGGTTTCTAGGACACCCGACTGTTTTTTCCTCCTTCTATGTTGGCTCCTTGTAAGTTTTCTTGAAACTGCCACATTCCCCTCTTCTGGGGGGGGACCCTGGGCTTCAGGTGAGGCGGGGTTCCAAGAACAGGCAGCTCCCCCTCCAGACACATTCCTTGCAGCAACACCTGGGAATTTGCTTTCTCACCCAAACAGCCATTGTTGTGTTTTGAACTCCAGCCTGAGCCGGGGATCCGGCTGCTCAGCGCCTGGCCTGACAGCCTCTCGGGGCCCGTGTATTTATAACCCCCACTTTGAGAAGCTCTCACGACACTTGGACATCTGTTTTTTTCATTTGTCCCCTCAAAAGGTAGTATGCTTTTGGAACGGACATTGACAAATGAGAGGGCAACGGGCGAGTCTGCAGAGTAGTCAGAAAACAATGTCCTGGCCGAAATCTTTGAAAGAACTGGGAACGTTCAGCCTAGAACCGCGGTCGGCAAACTGCGGCTCGCAAGCCACATGCGGCTCTTTGGCCCCTTGAGCGCGGCTCTTCCACAAAATACCACGGCCTGGGCGAGTCTATGCTGAAGAAGTGGCCTGAGAAGAAGTTTAAGTTTAAAAAACGTAGCTCTCCAAAGAAATGTCAATCGTTGTGCTGTTGATATTTGGCTCTGTTGACTAATGAGTTTGCCGACCACTGGGTTAGAAGACATCAGAGTGAAAGATGATAGAGGGTTGGTTTCACACATTTGAAGAGGCAGAACGGTGGAGTTGGAATTGGACCAGCTGTACAAGCAACAGGGAGGTGGGTTTGAATGGGCGTAGACAGGTTCTACTGTGTCCCAGAATGCTCCAGGCCTTCAAGGTACGAGGTGAGAGAGCCCGGCTCACCCGGAACCACTAAAGAAGATAGCGTGGGCCTACGTGACCACAAGCAGAGTGGAAAGCTCCCCCCGAAGGCCCCTCCAGAAGGCCACGGGCCTAGGCTCAGCGGCCCCTGCAGCTGCAGCCCAGGAGTACACGCCGGACCTGCTGCCCCAGGGCCACGGGCGGCTCTGCAGAGAGAGCAGCGGAAGGAAGGCTTGGAGACCCGGTGACCGAGCGGGCTGGGTGGGGAGTGGGGCACTCTGATTGGCTCTCGCAGGCCCTCCTTGTCAGGGTGTCTTTTCCTGTGTGTTGGCGCGCTGCCAACAGCTTCCATCGTCGTGGGCCGCCACCACAAAAACTGGCCCTCGGAGCTCGCTGCTGTGACTGAGCAGGATGCTGATGAGGGTGTTTGCTGTCACCTCACACCGCGTTCCGTGTAAGAGCCTCCCTCCCCTCCCCCCTGGAGAAATTCCTGTCTGATTTCAGCACCAAGAATAGTTAGTTGTAATTCTCGTGAGTAATAGGTCTGTTTTTATCCCCGGGACACGGGACCTGTGTAACGGACATGGTCTCCTTTTCACTTTGGCTGTTTGGGGGTGGAGGGTGGGTGGGGTGTGGGGGTGTGGGGAAGCTTAGGGACAAATGTGAGGCCCACCCAGAGGAGGTGAACTGGCATTCCAGGGTGCATTTTAGCTCTGTCCCCATCTCTACTTGGTCCTTCCTCTTGGTTTTTCCTTTTTTCTTCTTCTTAGCTTTCCCTCTTATTTTACTACACAAAATTGAGAACATACTAGCAAACATAAATAAAAATCACCTCTAATCTCACTATCCCAAGGGAACAACAATTAATGCTGTCTTTGCATGCATATTAAAAACAAACGGATAGTATACTGTGCAGCGTGCTTTGGGCTATAGGGTTTTGTAATTTGCTTTTTTCCCCCTTCATTTTATAATTTTTAAAAACTGTATTTTATTGAGTTTTTACAGAGAGGAAGAGAGAAGGATAGAAAGCCAGAAACATCGATGAGAGAGAAACATCGATCAGGTGCCTCTTGCATACCCTCTACTGGGGATGTGCCCGCAACCAAGGTACATGCCCTTGACCAGAATCAAACCTGGGACCTTTCAGTCCGCAGGCCGACGCTCTATCTACTGAGCCAAACCGGTTTTGGCCATTTTATAATTTTTAAATTAAATTTCTTTATTAGCTTTAAGTTCCCATAAAGATCCAGCAATTTGATAATAAGAACTAACATTTCTACATCCACTCACTTATTATGTGCCTGGTTTTATGTTTATTTACATGTACCTCTATGTGAGAGTATATTCCAATAGGTTATACAAATACAGTATGCCTACATTTTATAAGCTATAATATTCATATGTTAGCTCCTTTGATGCTCACAACTCTATGAGGTAGGCAATGCTGTGCCCCCTTGTGAAGGCACAGAAAGTTGCAAAAGTTGCCAGCGGCACACTCGCTCCTAGCTGCTGTGCTGCCTGTCGTGCCACCGGGACGTGCCAGTCCACGTGGTCAGACATCTGGTTCTTCTCCTTCCAGCTCCCTGTCTAACGGATACTACGTCGCCACGTGTAAGCACCCCTGCAAGTCACCTGAAATCCCCTCAGCGATAAGGTCTGGCATAGGTAACCATTGCCCAGTGGCAGTGGCACAAGAAGGCAAAGCTCATGGGTTACCCCGTAAAGAGGGGGGGGGGCTGTCCTGCAAAGGACCGGACGTCGCTTTCGGGCTGGGTGACATCCCAAGCCTGGAAGAGCGGGCTCGGGAGCTGTCTCTCGGGGAAAGCGGTTCTTCAGAGACCGAGCTGGGCCCGGCGAGCCCCGAGGCCCCTCCTTAGGGTCTCGGAGTTTAGGAAAAAGCCAAGACGACAAAGTGAGGCACTTAATGGAGCTCACGCAGCAAGTTAGCTGCTGGGCCAGAACCAGGACCCTGGGCTTCCCGTCCAGATCTGTCACTGGTGACATAAAGCAACGGAAATGGAGCCCCAGACTCCCAGCCCAGAGCATTCTGCCCCCAGAGCTCTTGGTCAAAGCTGCTGCAAGGGCCAAGGGATACTGTCGGACACTGCCACTGTCCTCAGCCCTGTCGTTACGGTAGAGAATGAGGCAAGGAGAGGCTGGGCAGCCCGGAGAGGCCCAGTGAGACCACAACCCGGTGGGAATGGCCATTTGACAAATGTGAGGAGGGCAAGGATTTGATGTTCACCATTCGGGAGAACGGGGCAAGTTTCCTCACCTCCCGAGACCTCAGTGTCTTCATGTGCAAAAAGGGATGAATCCCTGCTTTGCACAGCTGCTGTGGGCTCCCATGAGCTAGTACAGGGGGTGGCACCCTTCAGAACGGAGCCAGGAAGAAGTCCTATAGGCCTGTCTCAGGGGACCTGGGCGGGCTGGGCTCCCCGCAGCCTGAGGCTCCGCAGACCTGGCTAAAGGGCCGCTGGCCAGTGCCCAGCTGCTGCCCTGCTTCTTTCCCCTCAGTCTACTGCCCACCTCGGCTCCCCTGGCATGAAAGAAGCCACCTGCCTGACAGATAGGCCCAACCTCAGGGTGACAACTGTGTGTCCTCGGGAGGAAGTGCGTGGGTGCGTGTGTGTGTGTGTGTGTGTGTGTGTGTGTGTGTGTAAGGTGCACTGGGACAGCCCCTCTCGCCAGACCCAGACCCGGGAGTGGGAGGGGGCTTGCTTCGGGCCGGAGGAGTGTGGAGGCAGAGGTCACACCCTCCTCTTCCTCACGACCCCAGGCTCTTTGCCCACAGGGGCACGGAGCTGCGCGCGGTGCCACCATGGCCATCAGGCTGGGCTGGAGGAAGGCCCGACCTCGGCGGCGGCGGCGGCGGCGCAGCCAAGAAAGCAAACACAGATGTGTTCGGATGGGACCTGGAGGGAGAGGGCCGTCCCCTCCCCCACGCCGCCCGCGCTCCCGGGGAGGGAGGAGGAGAGGGGCCGGCGGAACCCTGCGCGGCTCCCGGGGCGGCGCGGCCGGAGCGGGGCTGACAGTCCGCCTCGCCCGCCGGCCCCTCTCCTCCCTCCTCCCCCCTCCGCGGGGTGCGCGCGGGCCCGGCCCCCCTCCCCTCCCTTCCCCTCCCCTCCTCCCCTCCTCTCCTCCTCTCCGGGGTTTCCCCGGGCGCTCCTCTAGCTTTCTCTTTGTCTCCGCTTTTCTTCCCCGGGCTCTCGGCTTCCCACCCGCGGGCGCCCTCGCCCTCGTCCTCGCCGCGTCCCCGGCCGGCTCCCTTTAACTTTCCGCTTTCCCGGGGCGAAAACTTCGCTCCCGAGCGGGCGGCTGCCCCGCCGACGTTATTGGCCGGCGCCCCGCCCGGCGGCCCCGCCCCCGGCTCCCCCCGCCCCCGCCCCCGGCGCGAGCGGCGGCCGCGGCGGAGCCCCCGGCGGCGGGCGAGCGGGCGCGGGAGTCCTCGCCGGCCAGCGTGAGTCGTGCGCCCCGGGCGCGGGCTGGGCGGGCGGCGGGCACCGGGGCCGCGTCGTCACTCGGACGGACGGGAGCGGCGGCGGCGGCGAAGGCGGCGAAGGCGGCGGCCGGGCCGGGCTGGGTAGCGGCGGCCGCGCCGGGCATGGAGCTGGCAAGCCGGCGCTGAGGCAGGACGCGTCTGCCGGCGGCGGCGAGGCAGAGCCTCCCGCGGGGCGGCGTGCGGGCTCCCCGGCCAGCGCCCGGCCAACTTCTCTTTCTCTTTTGCCCTTTCCAGAGGTAACGTCCCGAGCGCGGCGGCGTCTCCGGCGGCGGCGGCGGCGGCGGACGCGATCCGGGGCGGCGGCGGGAAGGAGCGCGCGGGTGGTGCGGGGTCGGGGCCCCCCGCGCTCTCCTGCGCCCGAGCCCGGGGGTGCCAGGCGGGCCGGCTGCGGACGGGCGGACGGGCGGACGGGCGGACGGGCGGACGGGCATGCCCCTCGGGCGGCGTGGAGGCGGCGGCCGGGAAGCCTCGCTCTCGCCCGCGGCCCCGCTTCGCCGCCGGGCCGGGGAGCAGCGCGGGCGGTGCTGGCTCGCCGGGGCGGGGGTCGGGGTGTTGGTGTGCCCCCCGGACTCGCCTTCCTCGGCGAGCCGGGCGGTGTGCCGCGGGGTTGGTGCCGGGAGGCCGGGGGGCGCTCGCCCGCGCCTCGGCTCCCCGCGCCGCGGTGGGCAGAGGGCGCGGCGGGCGGGCGGCGGGCTGAGCGCGGCTCCCTCTCTCCGCAGGCGCCTCCCGCGGCGGCGGCGGCGGCGGACCCTCTCCTCGGCGCGGCGGCGGCGGCGGCGGCGGCGGCGGGGCCGGGGCAGGCTGGACGCGGCGGCATGATGCGCGCCGTGTGGGAGGCGCTGGCGGCGCTGGCGGCCGTGGCGTGCCTGGCGGGCGCGGTGCGCGGCGGGCCCGGGCTCAGCGCGTTCGCGGGCCAGGCGGCGGCGCCGCCGCCCGACCCCTGCTCGGACGAGAACGGGCACCCGCGCCGCTGCATCCCGGACTTCGTGAACGCCGCCTTCGGCAAGGACGTGCGCGTGTCCAGCACCTGCGGCCGGCCGCCCGCGCGCTACTGCGTGGTGAGCGAGCGCGGCGAGGAGCGGCTGCGCTCCTGCCACCTCTGCAACGCGTCCGACCCCCGCCGGGCGCACCCGCCCGCCTTCCTCACCGACCTCAACAACCCGCACAACCTGACGTGCTGGCAGTCCGAGAGCTACCCGCAGTTCCCGCACAACGTCACGCTCACGCTGTCGCTCGGCAAGAAGTTCGAGGTGACGTACGTGAGCCTGCAGTTCTGCTCCCCGCGGCCCGAGTCCATGGCCATCTTCAAGTCCATGGACTACGGGCGCACGTGGGTGCCCTTCCAGTTCTACTCCGCGCAGTGCCGCAGGATGTACAACCGGCCGCCCCGCGCGCCCATCACCAAGCAGAACGAGCAGGAGGCCGTGTGCACCGACTCGCACACCGACCTGCGCCCGCTCTCGGGCGGCCTCATCGCCTTCAGCACGCTGGACGGGCGGCCCTCGGCGCACGACTTCGACAACTCGCCCGTGCTGCAGGACTGGGTCACGGCCACCGACATCCGCGTGGCCTTCAGCCGCCTGCACACGTTCGGCGACGAGAACGAGGACGACTCGGAGCTGGCGCGCGACTCGTACTTCTACGCCGTGTCCGACCTGCAGGTGGGCGGCCGCTGCAAGTGCAACGGCCACGCGGCCCGCTGCGTGCGCGACCGCGACGACGGCCTGGTGTGCGACTGCAGGCACCACACGGCGGGGCCCGAGTGCGACCGCTGCAAGCCCTTCCACTACGACCGGCCCTGGCAGCGCGCCACCGCCCGCGAGGCCAACGAGTGCGTGGGTGAGTGCGGCGCCGCGCGGGGGCTGGAGGTGGGGGGTGCGGGCGGCGGGCGGGGGCGCGCGGGGCGGCGGTTCGGGGGGGCCTCGCACCCCGGAGCGCCGCGGCTGCACGGCTTGCACGGCTGCCCGGAGGGTCCCCCGCTGCCGCAGCGCCGCGGGGACGGTGGGAGGTGCGCTCCGGGCTGTGGTGGCCCCGGAGGGCAGAGCTCAGGACCGCGCGCTCCCGTGCCGCCGGCCCTGGACTCTCTCCGGTTTGCGACCGGTGCGCTCTGCAAAGCCAAGAAGCACGGGGAGATGTTGCAGGGACAGGGGGAAGGGGGCGGCGGCAGAGAGAGCGTTTTTGCAGAAAATATGCCGCCGGCTGGTCCCTCTAACCTGGGATCTCCATGCAAACATGCATGCATTGCCTCGCCCTCGGCTTGGCGGGGACCGTCCTGTGTTAGGGCTGAAACTGGACGCAGTGGGGGGATCCCGGCCGGCCGGGTTCCCTGGGCGTTCAGGCCCCCCACAACCATAAATCCCCCGGGGAGATGGCAAAGGGATTTGCGGTTTGGGGCCAGTGCAGCGCCCCCACGGATATCATTCCTGCGCCCCCCCATTTATCTTTTATGGTTTGAATTTATCCCCTCTCTTTTGGACGGCGTGCTTGTGTTAGCAAAACAATGATGTGATTGAAGTTAATTACTATCTACAGATTACAAAGGAGGGCTCATTAATTATTTTAAACTAATTCAATTCTGGTTCCAAAAAAAAAAAAAAAGAGCACAACAGGTTTGTTAGTGTCAGAATGGGGTGAAATTAAATAGTGTTGAATTAACTAAGGGTCCAGATTCTCACTTTTTAATGGGGTTTCAGTTCCTGAAAGAGAAAACTGACAAAACCAGCACGTTGGCGAATAGATTTTGTTAGAAATGAGACTAAGTGGGGGGGGGAGGGGGGAGAGAATGGGGTTACATTCTATTTCTGAATTTTGCGACTTTGTTGCTATAGAAACTCGGGGACCAATTTTCTGGGGGCGGTGGGAGGAGGGGGCAGGTAGTAAGACATTACTCTTCCAGTATGAGATGCAAATTTCATTCTAGTTGAAGGAAAAGTATTTAGGTTGTAAAGTGCCATTTGGTGTGCATCTTTTGTGAACGTATTGATTTTTCCTTTGCCTCTCTCTGCTCCCCCCCCCCCCACCACCTTCCCAAACAGCCAGAGTGAGTCTCCTCGGTTGCTTCACCCTCTGAAGCACATTGCAAAGTTTGCTGGTCCCCACGCACACACGTTTGGAGGTCTGGTTCTGATTAATTGTGTCATGTTGTTGTCGAATAGTTTGTGCCTCATGACTGCGGATGCAGACTTTTGAGCAATCCGGAGGAAAACATGTCTCGGAGCGCTGGGTGGGCACGGAGGCCCAGGGAGGCCTCCCGGTCTGCAGGCGCTGGGCCTCCTGTTGCACGGCGGGCCCTCCATTTTCGCGCTCACTGTGCCGGGGGTTTTGCAGACCTAATTGTTCTCCCCGCTCCTTGAAGAGATGGAACCGGTGGCCGGTTTGAAGAGAGTCTTTTCAGGATTCTGCCGCGAGATAGTTATACCCGGGCATTCGCGGTCTTTGAGAATAAAATTCCTTTGATCTGCTGGAGCTCTTCAGAAATATTGGTTTTTCCCATCTCTTCCCCCCCCCCCACTCCCCCTTCCCCTTTCCTCTTTTCTTTTCTTCCTTTTGTGCGTAAAAGCCCCGTATTGACATTCCAAGGGCCTCCCAGGGTTTTGCTATCAGTTTTAGTTTGTATGTGCATATGAAAGATACCTTTGAATTGTCACCAGCAGGGTCTAATTGGACAAATGCAAGTGAATGCGCGGAGGCAAATGAGCTGGCTGTTGTGCTGACATGGTACTGGGTGGAAGATTTGTCTTCGCATAGATTTGTTCAGATTCATCAGCCCCCACCCCCCCCTCTCCCAGTCACTTTGGATGTGGGGACATAACCCACATTTGCTGCAACAATAGTCCTGCACTTGAAATAACCTCTGTAGTTTAGGATTCTGTCTTTTGACGACAGCACTAACTAGGCACAAATTGGATTGACAGTTTTTTTTAAGCCAAATTGAGCAATCAACATATTCACTAATGTAATTAGTAAGCCTTTTTGCTCAAAAAAGTTTAATTAGGCCTAATAAGCACATGATCTACATGACAAATAATCAGCTAACAATATTTTCAGGGTTTTTTTTTTTTACTGAAGTTATTTTCATTCTCGCTAAAGTATCTTTAAATTTATAAAAGCAAAGCCTATTCAGCTATGCCAAAGTTTCCTGCCGTTGCCTTTTCGAATAGATATTCTGATGTCTTGTGGACACAGGCAGACGGGGAAGCCAGGTTGAAGCTCCCACAAAGTCTTAATTGAAGCCCTCGTGGTTTTTCCATCCTTCCGTGAAAGAGAAAGCCAGCAAAGACAATTTAAAAGTGATTTACAATTAAAGGTCGAGCTTTTTATGCAAAGGCCCCGCAGTGGAGAGATGTGAATGAATTAGTATTTGACAGGTGATCTGAGACACTACAGGGCACTGTGCTAGGGAAAAGCCTCCATAAATCCTTCAAACACTAACTTTTGTACTATCAGCCGCTCAGAATTTTTTTTCCCTCTCTCTTTCTCTCTCTCTCTCTCTCTCCAACATAATCCCATCTTGTGAATTTCACACTGCTGACCTACATACAAGCTTCTCGGATTATTTACAACTAAGGCAAATGGGAGAAGCATTATCTGTTTCTCATTCTTGATAAACACGTTGTCACCGTGCTGTTCTGTCTTTGCCTTGATACAATGAGACGTGATGAGGAAGGAAGAGACTCCAATGGCACCCTTCCCCAGGTGAACCCCACCTCCCTCCCCCCTAAAACTCTATTTAAAAAAACCAAAACACTTGTGGTGGTATTTCTCTACATGGTTCTGCTGGCTGGGGCCACGGCGCTTTCCCGATCACTAAGAAATGCATATGTCCGTAGGTTTGCGTGGGCCAAGTTTTCTTTCCCGCATTGTTTCAAGGTTGAGTTCTCTACGGAATCAACGGGAACCTTCGTAAAACTCCATTTTTATTTTAAATGCCATTTTGGGTTTCTTCCGGAAAAAAATACACACACCCTCCAAACAATATGAAAAGGACAAGACTCTGTATAGCGTTACAGCCTCGACAGCTCTCCGTGGAATAGCTGAAGACTCTCTTACGCCCATATGTCTCAGCAGTGTTCACATGCTTCTATACACATGTGCATTTACATTCATGGTGTAAAGAAGCATCCATGCATGGTGTGTGTGTGTGTGTGTGTGTGTGTGTGTGTGTGTGTGTGGTGGTGGGGGGGGGGGTGTATATTCAAGGGAAAATGCAGGAACAGTTTTAAACCACCTGGGTTGCTAGGCCCTTCCCACCCACCCCCCCTCCTATTTTTTTTTTCTTTCAAAAGAGCATCTGAAGACCATATTGTGTTTCATAAATTATTGGCATCAGTTCTAATCAGCGTCCCCCTGACGTCGGAGCTGTGTTAGTGTTTAGTGCCTGACGAAGCACGCTGTTTAATCTCGCTGTGGGGATGTCAGCGGGAACCCCTGCCTGGCTCGTGACAGGGCGAGCCTGTGAAAACCCGTTTTTCGACTCCCTCTCCCCGGCTTTGCGTGGCCCGGCTGAAACCCAAAACCCCCACAAAAGACATCTCCGCAAGACGAGCGCCGTGCTGCGCCGGCCTCCTCCCGTCATGGGTACCTGCAACCTAATGCCCGTAATTGTTTAAACATGGCTCTGGGAGGGAGGTTTTCATGCCGTAAGCGGCTCCAGGGTTTGGGCCTGCCCTCATCCTCGGCACGAGAGGGAGGCCCGTCCCGGCGGCGGTGGCGTTGCCGTGAGAAGTCCAATGCCCCGCCAGCGATGCCGGCAACATCGGAAGGCTAACGCTATCTGCGGCCTGGCCCGGAGGCTGGCACGTAGCTGCACATCGGTGAGTGGTTTCTTTTTTTTTTTTTTTTTAATATATTTTATTGATATTTTACAGAAGGAAGGGAGAGAGATAGAGAGCTAGAAACGTCGATGAGAGAGAGAAACATCGACCAGCTGCCTCTTGCACACCCCCTACTGGGGATGTGCCCGCAACCAAGGTACATGCCCTTGACCGGAATCGAACCCGGGACCTTTCAGTCCGCAGACCGACGCTCTACCACTGAGCCAAACCGGTTTTGGCTGAATGGTTTGTTAGTCAGGGTACTGACTACAATTATGGTCACGGTGAGGATGGGCTCCTGAGGGCTTATGCTTTTGCCCGGCACCCATTCATGTAATCATTTTATCATTGTGACTGTGCCAGTGGTCGGCAAGCCGCGGCTCGAGAGCCACAAGCCGTGGCTCTTTGGCCCCTTGAGTGTAGCTCTTCCACAAAATACCACGGCCTACGCGAGTCTTATGTTGAAGAAGTGGCGCTAGAGAAGTTTAAGTTTAAAACACGTGGCTCTCCAAAGAAATGTCAGTCGTTGGTACTGTTGCTATGTGGCTCTGGTGACTGAGAGTTTGCCGACCACTGGACTATGCTGCTCAGAGGCACTGTTACTGCTTTCATTTCACAGGTGAGGAAGCCATAGCCGAGAGACATTAGACCGTGTGCCCGAAGGCTACCAGCTGGTGGTGCTCCATATACCCAGCAGATGGTGGAGGTGAAACCCCAGCCTGGCATCTATGCTTTCAGAGCATCCTCGGGGCTGCCTCCCCATAGAACGGGTGGCTGGCTGGCAGGGGAATGGCCGGCACACGTCCGCGTACAGGAGAAAAGTCGGCACTACTTTTCTTGCTAGAACCGCACGTGGATCCCGTGTTAGAGTATGTAACATTATTATTGTATTTATGGTGTTTACTACTCATGCTTAATATGAAGTCATTATTATTATATTTATGGTGTTTACTCATGGTTAATATGAAGTCATATACAAGAAGCTGTCCTTTAGCCATCAGGCCCAGTGGGGGCTGGAGTGAGGGAAGTCAGTGAAGAGGGCTTAAATGCTTCCTTGTGGGTGTTCGGCATCCACAGGGGTTGCCCGTGGCCACGTCTTTCTTGGCTCCAGGGCCCATGATCTCTCTCAGAGACGCTGGGACAGAGCTCACAACCAGAAAATCCTCTTTAATAAGGCCTTCTCCTTTCCCCCTAAGGCTCGGATTCCCTTTGCTTCTCTGGGACAGATTGAAAAATAAAATAAAATAAAATCGAGCCGAAACTGGTTTGGCTCAGTGGTAGAGCATCGGTCTGCGGACTGAAAGGTCCCAGGTTCGATTTCGGTTAAGGGCACATCCCCAGTGGGGGGTGTGCAAGAGGCAGCTGGTCGATGTTTCTCTCTCATCGACGTTTCTAGCTCTCTACCTCTCTCTCTTCCTCCCTGTAAAATATCAACAATATATATTTTTAAAAAAATCGAGGCAGTGGCTAGGAAGTGCTGCTACGGAGAGGAGTGTCGTGGCACATCCTGGTCCCCATCGCGGAGCTGGTTGGTGCACCGCCCGGGGCCAGCAGCACTGGCCTGCCATGGGTCTCCGCTGGCCGCTGGCGCTGGAGCGAGGGTCTTGCTGGGTCCTCAGTGCCTGGTGGCCAGGGCGGCTGCCCCCCCTGTCTCCGGAGAAGGGGACAGCTTCCTGTCACAGGGAGTCCTCGTGGGGACATTTCCAGGCTCTCCTGGGGCCCCGCCCAGCCTCCTCTCCGACCTCCTCTTCCACCTCCTCCTGTAGAAAAATGAGATCCTCGGAAAAGTATTTGAGGCTTTATGTCCAGAGAAAATATTGGAAAGGCAGCGGGTTGAAATTCAAATGTTCCCTGGAAGGAATCCCCCTCATTTTCTGCTCACAGCTGGTATCGATATTTCCTTCTTGAGATGAGTTGTGCTTTTCATTAAGTCGATTTTTTGTCTTGGGATTAAACCAACATTGTATTCTTAATAGACTTTCATGTTTACACTTCAAAAAGTCCACGGGGCTGGTATCCGTGTTATCTTGATGGCTCCTATAGTTTCTGCCGTGCGCGCCGGCCTCCCCCGAATGAACGGCTCTCCGGGGAGCCGGGCTGGAAAACAGCCTTATCTGCCCGCGCTCGGGTGAGGCTGGCGTGTGGGGCAGGGTCTCTTTCTTCCTTTCAGACGTGTTTGTGCAGCGCCTTACATTGGGGGGAGCGCGGAGGTGTAGGGGGGCTTAGGAACCGCTCAGGATCCGAGCCTCATACTTGCAGAGCGTCCCACAGCGTCTGCCTGCGGTCTGGGCAGATGCACATCTGCGCTGGTGGTCAGCGTGGCCCAGGAAGGGGTGGCACTGCCCGGGGCGGCGGGGACCCGCAGAGCGTAGAATGCCAGCGTACGGTGGTTGTCAGGTTGCATCCTGAAACCCGCCTGCAAACCCCTCCGGAATGCCAGGCACCAGCCCGGGGGCCTCCCGGGTGCTTTGTTTTGGGGCCTCCGGCTGCCACGAGGCGTGGAAGCTTTTCCAAAGCAGATGTCCCTGCCACCCACGGGCGGTCTTTACACAAACCCAACCAAGTGTGGACAGGCGTGCGGGGCACACCCTGGCTCATTCAGGGACACTGTTGCACACACAGAGCGGGGTGTGCGTGTGTGTGTGTGTGTGTGTGTGTGTGTGTTAGAGGCCTGGTGCATGAATTCGTGCATGGGTGGGGTCCGGCCAGCCTGGCCAGGGGAGGGGACGTGGGCGGTTGGCCGGCCTACCTGCTGGTTGAATTCCTGATTGAGGGGACAATTTGCATATTAGCCTTTTATTGTATAGGATAGACACTGAGTGGCCAGGTTATTACGCGTTCAGAGGTCATCATAATCTGGCCACTCAGTGTATGCTGTGTTATGTCCCATACTTGAGATCCCAAAATCAGCCCTGGCCAGTGTGGCGTACCAACATGTCACCAGCATGAGGCTGGGTCAGGGCACAGGCCTGGGTTGCAGGCTCAGTCCCCAGTAGGAAGCAGCTGATTGATGCTTCTCTCTTTTCCTTTCTCTCTCAAATCAATAAAAACATATTAAAAAAAAAAAAAGAAAGACATACACCCAAAGTGATGGGCACTTTCTGCCTGCCTGATGGTCAGTGCCAGCGTTGGGAGTGGCATGGGGAGCACATAGCAAGTACACCCCCACTTCCCACTGCTGACCCATCCCAGCCCTCTTTCCTCCCGATCCAGAAATGGCCTTAGGGCATGGGAGTCCGTCTCTGATAATGCCCTAGGCAGCCATCACTGCTGGTTCAGAATCCGCAGCAGAGATGAGAACCAGGTGCCGTTGTCACTCTCAGAAGACGCCCCCCCCCCCTGCCGCCACCCCATCTGGGGATGCGGAGGTACCTGTAGGTGGGTGTTTCTGGGGCTGTGAGTGGTCAGGGGTCCTGGGCTCTGGAATGCATGTAAGGCAGTGAGAAGGGGCTGCCCTCCCCGCAGGGGGAATACCTGGGAGGTTGTACTATCTGGCCACATGGTGGGTCCCCAAAGTGAGGAGGTTTGCCAAATGCCTGGGACGCGGGGGAGGGGGTGAGCGGGTGTCGAGTTTGGCTCCTGTGTCCCGGGAGAGCTGGAGATTCACGTGTTCCTCCTGCTTTTGCCCTGTCCTGGCGGCTCCGTTTGCTCCTGTGCTGTCTAGAGACCACAGTTCCATGAAAAGGGCGTCTTCCTGGGGTGCAGCTCTGTGGGTGCCAGGCAGTGGGGGGGTGGGGAGGGGCGGGAAGGGAAGAGGGAGGAGGGGGATTGCTCCAGGGCGCCTGCGTCCTGAGACAAGCTCACCAGGGCCCCACCATGTGGGGGAAATCACACGCCAGCCGGGGTCACATGCCCCCTCCCCCCCCCCCCCGAGTGAGGCTCTCGGGGCCCTGCCCGGTTGGGGTGTAATAGTCCCACCTCAGCAGTTGGGCCCTTGACCCCCATCCACATCCGTGTGGCCTGAGCACGGAGGACTCGGCGCAGGCCACTCGGCCCCACGCTCCGCTGACATTGGGGCCGCGGCGCAGAAAGCGCTGAACAATAGCAGCCCGAGCCCAGCCTGAGAGAGGAAACACATTGTGTTTACAAGACGCGGGATCTGGCATCCGAAGCATGGGAGTACCTTTGGGTCGGGCGCCCCGGGGCGGGCTGTTGGACACGGGCCCCCAGCTCTGGGTCCTGCGGCCAGCTTGTTTCCTCTGCCCGGGGCCAGGCCTCCGAGGTGGGCAGCTGGTGGCAGCCAGCTCTCTCTTCCCAGCCCAGCCCAGCCTCCCGCTGGCTCAGGCCCGGAGAACCGCGGTGAGAAAGGGCTCGGCCTGCCCCGCTGCCACGAGGGAGGAAATTGCTTCTCACTCCAATCCCCAGGAATCAAGCCGCCGAGCACCACATCTGCCGGCAGATCTGCCGTCCCGATACCCAGAAATGCTAGGGAAGGAGGGCCCGAGCATGCCCCTGTAGTTCTCACCCTCGTTATCGTTGGAACCGGGGTCTGACAGCTATTTTCATTGTTGTCGTTTTGTGTGTGTGTGTGTGTGTGTGTGTGTGTGTGTGTGTGTTTAAATCAAAGATCTCTGCAGAAGAATATGACCCAGTGAAAGTGGAAAGCAAGTACGGCCTTTTCTGATCCTTAGGAAATGGTTCTGAAGTCCAGAGCAGAGTATTTTATTTAATAGCTAGAGGCCTGATGCTTGAAAATTCATGCACTGGAGGGGGTCCCTCAGCCCGGTCTGCCCCCTCTCACCGTCCGGGAGCCCTCAGGGGCGGGAGGCCACCAGGTGATCAGGGGAAGGTGGTGCCCTCATCACACCCCTCCTGCTGCCACTGCCGGCAGCTCAAGCTTGGCCAGCCCTGGTTACCTGAGCTCGGGCAGCCCTAGGTGGCAGGGCAGCTGCAATGCGAGGCTTGCCTGTGCCTCAGGCCGGCCCTGGGGGGTTGGGGAGCTAAGGGGACTGGGTGCCACCATCTTGTGGCTGTGGGGGCCGCCATCTTTGAGGGTGGGGCAGTCAGTTAGCATATTCCTCCTTATTGGCTGTGGGCGCCCCCATCTTTGTGATGATGTGAGGGTCAATTAGCATGTCCCCTCTTTATTAGCTATAGGATGTATGGATGACCAACATGTATGTGTTAGGGGTCATGGTTGAAAGCTCATCTCCAGCTTCAGGCTGCCCGGGGCAAATCCCGCTCAGGGTATTGGGAGTGCGAGCCTGTGAGGCCCTCAGCCCCCGGGGCCTCCCCTGGCTTAGTGTCCTGGGGGCTGTGCTCAGGGCCACGTTATGAGACTGATGGGGGGAGAGGAGCCCCTTCGTTCTGCTAGGGCAGGGCGCCTCCCTATGGACACCAAAGGCCAGGCACTTACCATCAGCTTTGGGCTTTTGTCAGACATTTCCACAGCTCTTACCATCACCACGCTCTGTTCTACACACTTTATAGATATCCCTTCTTCCCTCATGACGGCGTTCTGAGGCGGGTTCTAGTATCATTAAGTAAACTTATTCCTTCTTTCCATCCTTCCTTCCTCCATATCTTCACCCCAGGATTTTTTTCCCCACTGATCTTTTTTTTTTTTTTTTTAAGAGAGAATGGGAGGGAGGGAAGGGGGGGGGGAAGAGAGAGAGGAGAGCGAGGCATCAATGTGAGAGACACATCAATGATTGATTGCCTGGTTGCCTCCCACACCTGCTCAGACTGGGGGCAGGGATTGGACCTGCAGCCCAGGTTCAAACCCCCTGATCTTCTGTGCACAGATTGGTGCTCTAACCACTGAGCACGCTAGCCAGGGCAGGTAAACATTTTTATGGAAGTATAGCATACAGACAGAAAAGCACACAGATCATAAACAGCTGGCTCAAAGTCTTCGCACCATGTGACCACGTCTAACATCCAGCACCCACATCAAGAACATGCCAGCATGTCTAGCCGGTGTGGCTCTCCTTGTCCCATGCACCAAGAGGTCGTGGGTTCAATTCCTACTCAGGGCGCATGCCCAGGTTTCAGGCTTGTTCCTCAGTAGGGGGCATGCAGGAGGCAGCTGATTGATGTTTCTCTCTCATCGATGATCCTCTCTCCTTCTCCCTTTCTTTTTCTCTAAAAATCAATGAAAACTTAAAGAAAAAGAGCATGCCCTGTGTCCCCTTCCAGCCACCACGCCCCTGCCCACTGCACATTAGGTTTGACTGTTTTTTCACTCCATATAAATTGAATGTATTCTGGCTTCTTTTGCTCAGGAGTAAATTTGCGGTGTTGACCCACAGGCAGCCGTAGTTTTATCAGTTCTCATGGCTTTATAGTGACCCGTGGTATACACGGTACATTTATTTATCTGTTCCACTGATGGTGGACATTGGGGTTGTTCCCAGATTTTAGCTGTGAAGTGTAATGCCGCCGTGGCCATCCCTGCCTGTGCCTTCGGGGGCACACGTGGGGGCATTTCTGCTGGGTCTGTCTCTCAAAGAGGAACCGCGGGGTCCTAGGGCAGGTAGCAGCAGGTGGCTGTGCACTGGTCATGCGTCTCGCAGAAAGTGTCGCCCACCATTTTACAGGGGAGGGGTAGAGGCACACAGGATACCAACCAGCCAGCAAGGGGCGGGCTGGAATTGGAATCTGAGGGATGTGGCTCTGGAGGCTTGCCTTTGCGCCCCTCTTCCTGGGGGCCTTTATCTTTAATCCCTTAGTATCCGCCAAGGAAAGCTCTAACGGGGGTGGGGAGGTGGAGGGGTAGGGTGGGGGTGGGGGTGGGGTGGTGGGGTGAAGAGCTGACTATGGGTAAGGTTCTTTACTTTTCTGGGCCTTGTTTTCCTCTTCTGTGGAATGAGGGGTTGGGCCCTGAAGACACTCCATCTCTGATATTCTGTGTTTCAGGGGTGCACCTCCTTCCCGAGGACTCCCCAATCTACACTACCCACCCCCTCAGTCCCATCTCAACCAGAGGCAGCTCTTCCTCTTTTTCTTTTCTTTTAAAAAATATATTTTATTGACTTTTTTTACAAAGAGGAAGGGAGAGGAATAGAGAGTTAGAAACATCGATGAGAGAAACATCGACCAGTTGCCTCCTGTACACTCCCTACTGGGGGTGTGCCCACAACCAAAGTACATGCCGTTGACCGGAATCAAACCTGGGACCCTTCAGTCCTCGGGCTGATGTTCTATCCACTGAGCCAAACCGGTTAGGCCAGTGGTCGGCAAACTCATTAGCCAACAGAGCCAAATATCAACAGTACAACGATTGAAATTTCTTTTGAGAGTCAATTTTTTTAAACTTACACTTCTTCTAACGCCACTTCTTCACTATAGACTCGCCCAGGCCGTGGTATTTTTTGGAAGAGCCACACTCAAGGGGCCAAAGAGCTACATGTGGCTTGTGGGCCGCAGTTTGCCGACCATGGGGTTAGGGCAGCAGCTCTTCCTCTTGAATGATGTATTGACCACCCCCTCCATTCCAGTGGGGTCCCATCCAAAGACTGATCTGGCTCTGATTGGGGGCCTCACTTGGGCCTGCCCTCCAAGACTTCTGTGAATTTCTCCACCTCACTCACCAGCTCCTCCATGCGGGAAGACGTGGAACCTATGCCATCCTTCCCTCTGGCATGTCAGCCAGCCCTCTCCCTTCCCATCCCATCTGTGTGACTGGCTCCGTCATCCAGAGATAAAGCGTTTTCATAAGGCCCCTGTGCCCTTCCCAATCACCCCGGCCCCCCGTTCCACCATATTGACTTCTGTCACCAACATTTCGTTTTGCTGGTTCTTGAACTTCATATACGTCCGTGGAGTCACAGTGTGTGTTCTCTTCAATACTTGGCTGCTTTTGCCCAGCGCTGTTTGGGCATAACTTTCCCCATGGTCCTTTTTGAGAAAGAATCTCATTTTCCGGGAGGACGGGCCCTCCTGCCGGTTCTGTCTGCTGGCCTTTCCCCACAGTGAACGGTTTCCCGGTGTGGGTCCCCGCGAGCTTATCTTTATTGGCGATGTTGTGTAAATCCCACTGGTCTCAGTTCCGGAAATGTTTCTGTTGAGTGATTTTGCCCGGTATCCTAGAGCTATCATCGGCTTGGGACTGATTTTCCCCCGTTAATTAATTATCCTGGACTTTCCTGTATCAAATGAGGGCTGTGCCTTTTGCCTCTGATCTCTGTCAGGCTTCGGTTTCCTGTTCCCACTGAAGACTTCTTCTCCCTTTACTTGAGAGTGTCCCTGTCTCCTCGGGCTGGTGGACAAAGACTTCTGGTGTCCCTTTCACTTCGGGGACATTCGGAAGGTCCAGGCTCGTTCGCCACCTGGATTGCTGCCAACTGGTCTCCCTGCCTCTATCTCTCCCTCTCCCCGCTCCTCCCCCCCCCCCCCCCCCGTATCCCTGCCTCTACCTCTCCCTCTCCCCTGCGCCCCTCCGCACCCTGCATGCTCAGGTGTCTGAATGATGGCTTCCTCAGCTCCTCCGAGTCTCCGCTCAGTTGCCATTTCTCAGTGCAGCCTGCCCTGACCATCCTGTTTAATACCCTTCAACAAGTTCCTTCTCTGTGCCTGCCTGTGTCCATTTCTTCCTCCCGTCTCCCACCCCCACACACAATCTCCCCCTTCTGACCACTCCCTCATCTCGCTCGATTTTCTACCCCCGTAATCTTTATCACTTAATAACATACTATTTAATTTACGTATGTTTATTAACGGTCTTCCCATCCTCCCACTTGTTGCATTCTGGCACTTGCCAGAATATGAATTTATGTGGAGGCGGGAATTTATCCTTGTCTGTTTTGCTGACAGGGGGCTGGCATGTCATTAGGCTGTCATTTCTAACTCCTGGGAGAACTGAGGCCTCAATTCATGTGTGTGTGTGTGTGTAAGGTACTAAACCCAAGCCCGTAGCTATGAAAGCCTATCTCCAAGTCTAATAACCAATATTTCCTTTGCCTGTCTTCCTCCCTTCCTCCCTCTCTCCCTCTCTCCCTCCCCACTCATCATCCCTCACAATCACGGATCACCGTGCCTCAGTGTTTCTCCTAATCTTTTGGCTTTCAGATTTTTATTTCCTCTAACACCTGGGGATTTCCTTTCTTCTTTTCTGGTGAGATCTGCTACACATTAAGTATTTTTGAAATTACATTTTATCTAGTATTTTTAGATGTTCGCAGAGGTAGCAGTTCTGCATGAGCTCAGTCCACTCCGTTGCCAGCACTCAAGTCGAGTATTTTAACCCTTCCTGCGTGTCTGGCGCGGTGACCTACAGGGCGAAGGTAAAGATTTCCATCTCTCCCATCAGATACGTAGCCAGTTCCTCAGTGACAGTTATTGAAAAAGTTATTCTCACTGGTTTGAGATGCCAGGCTTCTTAAACGCTGAAGTATTGTGTGAACTTGGACCTGTTTTCTGGATTTTCCATTTTGTTTCCCTGATCTGCCTGTTTTCCTGCCATTTCCTATCTGTCTGGATAGGGTGTTTGAAAATCTGGTGGGATAACTCCTTTTTTACTCATTCCCATTGTGATTTTTATTTATTTACACAGAAATGTTAGATGCGTTTGCCACATTTCAGTACAAATACCTTTGGTGATTTGATGGCAGTATTGTTACAATAAACTTGGTGATCACTGATCGCCTTACACTTTTAAAATTGTAACAGCATCAACACAACTGTTGTACTTAACGACTTGACTACTTAAATGTCTCCATTAGGGTTGTGAGGATATCACAAGGGAAGGCTCTATAAGTCTGGATAAAATCACAAATTGCGTGTTTCTCTCTGGTCCTTCCAGATGAATTTTTAAAAAGTCTTATTGAGTATAATTGGAATTCAATAAATTGCACGTATTTAAAGAGCGTTCTCTGGTAAGTTTGATATACGCACGTGCCACTACCACGCTAAAGGTAAAGAACATACCTATCCGCCTCCAATGTTTCTAAAAGATCCTTGGCTATTCCTTCCACACCTCCTGCCCCTTTTCACCATGATACTTTCTGTCATTTTATAGTGGTTTGCCTTTTCTAGATGTTTTATATAAATTTTTGCATATGTATTTCTAGTTGGGGCTGTTACAGATACAGCGGCTGTGAACATTCTGCACACCATTTGCGCGGCCATATGCTTTCCCGTCTCTTGGGTGAACGCCTCGGAGAGGAATGACTGGTGATGTGGTAGGTGGGCGTTTAACTTGTAAAGAAACCACCGAACTTATTCCAGATACGCTGTCAGAAGGTGATTTTACTGACTCGCAGCTCCTGAAGGAGAAGGGGATTCACATCTAGAAGCTCTGTATCCTGCCCTGGCCGGTGTAGCTCAGTGGTGGAGTGCTGACCCCATGAGCCACGGGTCGCTGGTTTGGTTCCCAGTCAGGACACATGCTCTAGTGGTGGGCTCGATCCCCAGTAGGGAGTGTGCAGGAGGCAGCGGATCAGTGTTTCTCTCTCTCATTGATGTTTCTCTCTACCTCTCTTTCTAAAAAGTCAATAAAAACATATTTAAATGATGCCAAGGGAAATGCTGAAACCGGAAGAAGAGAGGGAACACAGAGCCTCCCAATCCATGGTGGACCCGCGGTTGGGAGCTGCCCGGGCCAGGACAGGCAGCTCCCTGCCGCTGACCCACTGGCTGCGTTTCCTAATTTATACACGTGCTTTATTTCTTTAGGTCAAACAATCAGATCCAGTTCTGGAGGAGTTGAGTTTCCCAGAGACAGTACATTTACACACAGGACAAACCCAAACGTCCACACACAGAACAAAATCCGCCTCCTGCAGGACGGACCGCCAGGCCAGCGATTGCGCCTGAGAGGTCTTGGATGGTCTCGCGGGCATTCCTAACCCTTCAGAGTGAGGCCTCGGCGAGGCCTTGAATCTGGCGTCCCAGGCACGCACCAGACCGAAACTGCTTTTCTGACCACCCTATATCCCAAACAGGAATGGGAACACTAGCTGAAGTGACTTTGGGAGCTGGCCTACTCACCTCCCTTCCCACAGGCTGACCGGAGCAGGTTCAGGTGGCCGTTCCACGTCCCTGCGGAGGCTGGCCAGTGGTGAGCACTGAGGCAGAGTCTCCTAGAAACAGGTTCTCCGTCCAGTGGAGGCCGATGAGTAAGCCCTGGATGAGCTGCCGCTGCCGACTACTTGGCCAACTGTCCACACCAGGCCGAGAGTGAGCCCCTTTAGGAGAATCCCAAATCTGAGTCGTCACATTTGTGAATGAACTCAGGGGCTTGCCTCTCAGGGTGATCTACAGAATGAGAGGTCGCTGTAACAAGTTCGTTTTATTTCCTTCAGCAAGTAAAGGAGCCAGGGGACACACCCAAAGCTCTGTGCCCCCCTTAGGGGAGGTTAGCCATTGCTTATGTACACTGTTCGGTCCATTACACATTGATTTCTCCTTTGCAGTTAGCTATACTTACCCAGTTGAGTTCCTCTCAAGCTCATACTGTTTTATGGTTGCAGCTGCAAAATACTGCTTTTTAATTTTTAGTAAGAAAATCATTTAGTAATAACATTTAGAACTGCCTATACCTGAGACCCTTGTCACATCTCACAAAACTGTCATCCCAAATGGCTGTACCCCTTTATATTCCTACCAGCAGTTGGGCCAAGCATGTCAGACTCAAAGGCTAGCGTGGGCCAAATAAACAGGGTGTAAGTGTATGTGGGCCGCAAAAAAACAAAAGCTTAAATTTTCATAGAAACGTAGGTTTATTTCCATAGAGACATGCCGACTACAAAGGCTGAAATAAGTGAGTCATCGTTAACATAGAATAATAGAACACTTTAATGAAAATTAATATTTTTTTTCTTGAACATCGACTTACCAGATGCTGAATAACTGCACCAATTAATAAGTGTAATGCAAATAAACCTGTTTTTCTTGTTCTCCGAAAGCGAAATATTTCCTGTTGCTCACACCAAACAAGTCAGTCCAAGACCAATGACATAGCGATCGGCTGCTAAAATACTCGCTGCCGGTATTAGTGGAGGGAAATGGTGTGCCTGCGCGTAAGGTGTGTAAGGGAAATGAATGCAACCCGATGATAGTCATCAGTCATTAGGGAACCTTGTTATTAATTATTAATTATTAATAAGTTCATTATTAATAATTATGTATAACAGGATATTGGTATACATTATAAAAATTTCGTAACTCTATTTTTATTAAAACATTTTTTACACACCGTTACATTAGCTGGGCTGCAAAAGTATCCATTGTGAGCCACATGCTGCCCACCCGCGGGCTGTGAGTTTGACATGCTTGGTGTAGGAGAATTCCAGTTCCTCCAGTTCTAGCTGCTTGTCAGCATTTCATATCGTCATTCTTTTTAGTTTTAGTCCTTCCAACAGGTATGTGGCAGATAGCTTTACAACGTTAAGTGTTACAGTCAGGAGAATTTGTCCTCAAAGCATACATTTGGTTATTAACACTTCAATTTTATATAACGTAAATCTCATATGACATCTAGAAGCATTGGACATTTTCAGTTACTTATGTCTTCTTTTATGTCTTTTTGTAGAGGGTGTAAATTCCTTAGTATTGGTATCACGCTTAAAGGTTTTACTTCTCTGTGTTTGTAATTTTTATTACTATTATGAAAGGGATATTTTTCCCCTTCTCATTTTATTTTCTAACTGGCAATTGCTGACATGTTGGAAAGCTGTTGGTTTTTATGTAAGTACTAGGGGGGCCCAGTGCATGAATTCGTGCACCTTGAGAGGAACTGTGGGCGGTGAGGCGGTGGTAGGCACAGGGGCGCGTCTGGGCCCATCCTCCATGCCCCCGCCTGGCCCCCTTTTACCATGCCTCCCCTCCCCCGTCCCCTTTCTGCTGGCACCCCTGCTCCTGCTGTCACCACTCCCATGTACTGATGGTGCCAGCCCTGCTGGCACCTGCTAACGGCGCAGAGCGATTGGGGCCTGGGCCAGCAGTGAGTGTGAGTGGCAGGTGCTACCTCAGTCACCCCTCAGGAGCAGCGGGAGGTGGAGAAGCCCTCAGGGGCTAACAAGACTGGCAGTCACTGCTCGCACCCGCTGATGGTGCTGAGCAATTGGGACCAGTGCCAGCCGCAGGTGTGAGCACCAGCGGGACCGTGGCACGCAGGAGCAGATAATTTTTAGTAACCACCAGAGGCTCGCCCAATGGCGGCAACTGGCACCTGCTCACCTGCTCCACCATCCCACCATGGCCGACGCCCACTCTTTTCCACACATGCCCCCTGGTGGTCAGCCCACATCATAACGACCGGTTGTTTGGTTGTTCGGTTGTTCCAGTTGTTTTGCTTTTTGGTCTATTTGCACACTAGCCTTTTGTTATATAGGATTTTGTAACTCTTAGCTTTACTGAACGCTTTAAATTAGTTCTCATGGTGTTTCAGTTAATTCTCTTCTCTTGGACTTTTTTTCCATGTTCAGCTATAATCCACAAATCATGAATATTTTAATTCTTCTTTACCGATACCTGCATTTCTGTTTTTCTTGCTTTATTGCATTGGCTAGAACTTCAAAAAGTTACGATATATGGTAATGGTAACATAAACCCTTGGGTTGATCCTAACTTGAGTGGGAATGTTCTAGAGTCTCATCATTAAGTTTGTTGTTCGTTACTAGTTTCAGAGAGATAATCCCTATTGTGCTAAATGCAGTGGCCTCCATGAATGGAAGGCTTGCTTCTTTTTGTGGTTATTGTTTTAAGTCAAATATGTGGAATGTTAATCCTTTGGATGTCAGTCAGAATGATCATACAATAAATACTTTTGCTTTGACTATTAACACAATGAATTATATTAATTGACTTTCTAAATTCTTGAACAGCTTTATTGAAATATAACTCACATACCATACAACTCACCCATTTAAGGTGTACAATTCAGTGGTTTCGGTATGTTTAGACTGTTACAACCATCACTAAAATTAATCTCAGAACATTTACTTCCAGTCGCTATAGATTTACCTATTATGGATGTTTCATATAACCAGAATACAATATGTGGCTGTGTGTGGTGGACTTCTTTCAGTTAGCTTAATGTGTTCAGGGTTCCATCTGTGTTTTGGCATGTGTTAGTACTGCATTCTTTGTATGGCTGAATAATTCTCCCTTGTATAAATATGCCACATTTATTTATCTGTTCATCAATTGATGGACATTTGAGTTGTTTCTACTTTTTGGCTATTATGAACAATGCTCCTGTGAACATTGTTGTACAGGTTTTTGTATGGATATGTGTTTTAATTTCTCTTGAATTTATACTTAGGAGAGGAATTGTTGGGTCATATGATAACTCTTTTTAACCTTTTGAGGAGCTGCCAGGCTGTTTTCCAATGTAGTCACACCATTTTGCATTCCCACTTAGCAACATAGGAAGATTCCAGTCTCTGCACATTCTCATCAATACTTATTCTTTGTATTTTTGATTATAACCATTCTGGTGGGTGTGAAGGGATAGCTCATTGTGGTTTTTGTGAATTTCTAAGTCTGAACTCTCCTAGCATTCTTGGAATACACTCTACTTGGTGACACATTGTTTTTTTGCTCACATTTTATTTTTGACTTTTATGTCTGCTCCAAAGAGAGATTTCTCTTTCTATTGCCTTTTGTATCAGAGCTATTCTAATATAATGGAATGAAGTGAGAACTTTCCATGCCTTTGTGTGCTCTGGAATAATTTAAGGAGCAGGAACAATATCTGTTCCTTGAAGACTTGTTAGAATTAGCCCACCTGGGCCTCGGGCCATTGTTGGAAGTAGTTATTTGATAATCATTTCAACTTCTTGCATGCTTGTATGTTTATTCAGGAATTTTGAACTGCTTTTTGAGTAAAATCTGGTGATTTCTTTTCCAAGAAAGTAATCATTTACCTAGGTTTTCATTTTTTAGCATAGTTGTACAGAGTAATCAGTAAAAATATTTTTTAAAATTTCCATATGTGGCTCTATTACCTTTCTAATTTCTAATAGTGAATATTTAGTCTCACTCTTTCTTTGCCTAAGTTGGTTGTTTCCTTGACATTTTAGAAGTGATGCTAATCACTTCTGATAGTATCCATTGGCCGGGCCCTGTGCGAAGTGCTTCGTATGCAGTCTAAGTTTTAAAGTCATTACAACCCTGTGAATTGAGTACTATTATTCTCATCTTACAGGTGGCTGAGAAATTTAGAAATTTAACTTGCCTGAGGTCACACAGCTACAAAGCCCAGAGACGTAATTCAGATACGAACTAGGGGTCTTATCTACTATTTTAGGTGCCATTATTTTTGAATGTCTTATTGTTTTTAATTTTCTAAGTTATGTTTATTCATTTCTTTTTTTAAATATATTTTTTATTTATATTTTATAGAGAGGAAGGGAGAGAGATAGAGAGCTAGAAATGTCAATGAGAGAGAAACATCAACCAGCTGCCTCTTGCACACCCCCTAACGGGGATGTGCTCGCAACCAATGTACATGCCCTTGACCGGAATCGAACCCGGGACCTTTCAGTCTGCAGACTGACGCTCTACCACTGAGCCAAACCGGTTTCGGCTATGTTTATTAATTTCTTATTTAGGATTCTGTGATCCTCCTAATAGTTTTAGTTGAATGCTAAGTTCAAATAATATTATTGTTCGCTTATTTCTGTTTGGCAGTAATGACTTTTTCTTTCTCGGATTGCTTTAACCACCTCCCATTAGTCTTTGTTTGCACTGCTCTCACTGTCACGATTTCACAGTGACTACATCAGAGTCGTTTTGATATTCTTCTTGTTCCTGGAGTTACTTATGAATTGGATTTCCAATTTCATTCCAATTTTATTTAAAATTCCGATTTTAAAATTGGAGTTGGATTTTTATTTTCAAGAGAATTTGTCCTCAAAAACATATATTTGGTTATTAATTTACAATTTTATTTTATTGCAGCTGGTACTTTCCTAAAAAAAAATTATCTTGTATGAGTATATAAGAACTCCTTTTTTTTTTTTTTTTTTTTGCTATTCTATGGGAAGTGATGGAGAAATCTGGTTAGAGAACAGACTCCAATATATTATGAAATCAGTATTATTGATTACATTCTTCAGGCACTTGGTCTTCTCATTTTTAGTTTTGCCTACTTGAAACAAAAATCACAATATTAGTGGTAGCCTCTCACATGTCCCTCTCAGTATTTTTTTAAAAAATTTTTGTAAAATGTATTTTATTGATTTCAGAGAGGGAGGAAGAAGGAGAGAGAGAAAGAGAAAGAGAGAGAAACATCAATGATGAGAGAGAATTATTGATTGGCTGCCCCTTGCATACCCCACACTGGGAATCAAGCTTGCAATCTGAGCATGTGCCCTTGACCAGAATTGAACCTGGGACCCTTCAGTCCGCAGGCCGGCACTCTTATCCACCGAGCCAAACCAGCTAGGGCCCACTCTCAGTATTGAACAAGTTAAGTGACCAAGTCATCCACCTTTTCAAAATTAAGAGCTGTGCAAAAGCATATAAGGCAAATGAACAGCAAGCAAAAGCAGCGTTCATAAAATCGTACCTCAAGTGTGGCGTTCAGAGCAGAATGCACCAAATAGGACCAAGCTGGTGGATTTATACGGATAAGAAGAGAAAGAGCGTGGTGTCGTGAGCTTTAATGGACACTCCCTGGCCTTGGTCTGCTCCTTGGGGAAAAGGGGGAGTTAGACAGATGATTTCTCAATTCCTTCCAACACTCCAAGGTTTTGGGGTTCCCTGCCAAGTGGTGCCAAGGAAGGAATTAACTGGGAATGGGAATTAGAAGCAAAGAAAAGGTCAGGAAGACTCCTCGCTGAAACTGGAGCAGTTTGAGCTGACAGCTGGGGCCGAGATTATTGCTTTGGCTCATTGCTGTCTTGACGTGAGCATCTGCCTCCTTGCCTTTTGGCCTGGCAGAGGAGATTTGCTGACATAGAAGCCAGCCTGCAAGAACAAGATGGTGAGGCCACAAGAACTCAGCGGTGAGGGGTGCCACCTCCTGTAATGAAATTTGACCCCAAATGGTTTCATCTGGCTCTGGACTGTGCCACCGCCACCCGGCAGGAGCTCTCCGCTCTCCGAAAGAGCGTTCCCGTAGGCGGCTTCCTGTGGGAACCGGCAGGCTACCCAGCTCCACACCTGCCTCTGTTTCTCCTCCTCCTCCTGCCATGGGGCGATGAATTTGTGGAAGATAGCGGGCGTGCTAAAGAGAGGCATGCTTTTCACTGGGTACCAGAAATATGAGAAAGACAGAAAATAGTGAACTAAGTATCTAATTTAGGGAGTTAAAAAAATTAATAAAATAATCCAGGGGGAAAAAAGTGGGGGCGGGGTTGGGAGGAGAGAGGAGAATAAGAGGCAGAAGTCCTTGAACTAGAAAACAAATATTCAGGAGAGGACCAACCAAAGCCAAAAGTTGGTTGTTTGAAAAGACTAATAAAATAAACAAATATCTGGAAAATGTGGTCAAGAGAAAAAAAAAAGAGAGAGAAGGTACACATAAACCACATTAGGAATGAAAAAGAGATATAACTAGAGATCTGACAGAGGCAACGCTATGAACAGTGTTGTGCTAATCAAGTTTCAAAGGTGTAACCTCTAGCATTTTGATCAAACCTTTCGAGTATTCCTCATAGAGCTGTCCATAAGTGACATACATCAAAACCTTCTGTGGAGTCAAATAGAGAAACATAATGTGAATGGCATCAAAATTTAAAATTTGTGCTTCAGAAGACACTGTCAAGGAAATGAACAAACAACCCACAGAATGGGAAAAAATTTTAAACATCATATACTGATAAGGGTTCAGAATTTGTGAATATTATCCTAATATATAAAAATCCAGGGGCCACCATGACCGAAACAACTGGACAGATGACCAAACAGCAGGCTTCAGTGGGGCAACCAGACTGGCAGGGGGGTTAGTGAGGGAAGACCAAACGACTGAACAGCAGACTGTGTGGGGCAACCAGGCCAGCAGGGAGGCAGTTGGGGGCAACCAGGCTGGCAGGGGGGCCATGAGGGGTGATCAGACTGGCAGGCAGGTGAGCAGCTAGAAGCCAGTGGTCCTGGGTTGTGAGAGGGATGTCTGACTGATTGGGCCTAAACTGGCAATTGGACATCACCTGAGGAGTCTCAGATTGGAGAGGGTACAGGCTGGGCTGAGGGACCACAATCTCCCCCCGCCCATGCATGAATTTCGTGCACTGAGCCTCTAGTAATATATAAAGAAATTTTATAACTCAGCCAAAGGACAACCCAATTTAAAAAGTCAAAGGACTTAATAGACATTTCTCCAAAGAAGACATGCAGGTGGCCACGTGAAAAAAAAAGTCAATGTAATTGGCAGTCAGAGACATTTAGATTAAGACCATAATGAGATACCACTTTCCACTCATGTGGACAGACTATAATAAAAAAGACTTGGTGATAACCAGTGTTGAAAGAATGTGGAGAAATTGGAACCTTTGGGCTGGTGGGAACAGAGGTGATGTAGCTGTCTTAGAAAATAGTTCTTCACAAGGTTAAACAGCCTCAGTATGACCCAGTAGTTCCCCTCCTGGTATAAACATATCCACATAAAAACTGGACACAAATGTCCACATTAGCACTATATTTAGTAGCCAAAAAGTAGAAACAGCCCAACCATTGAACAGATAAATGAAGTTTGGAATATCCACACGGTGGAATATTATTCTGCCATGGAAAGGAACGGAGTGCCGATACATGCTTAAACGTGGATATACCTTGGAAACTTCATGGTAATTGAAAGCCAGCCCCAGAAGACCACCTACTGTATGGTTCTACTCATACAAAAATGTCCAGAATCGGCAAATCCATGCAGGAAGCAGTTAGTGGTTTGCAGAGACTGGGGGGAGGGGTCGGTGGGGAGTGACTGACTAGGCAGTGGGCATAGATTTTCTTTTTGAGATGATGAAAATGTCCTGGAATTAGATGGTGTTGATGGACCAGCCATGTGAATTTACTAAAAACCATGGGACTGCTCACTTCTAAAGGGCAAATTGTATGGTATGTGAATTATAACTTTTAAAAAAACCTCATGGGAAGTGGGAAATACTTATTAAAATGTGTATTTTTGAGCTTTCCCTGACTTAATGAAGTCATATCTTTGGAAGTAGGGCCTAGAAATCTATAGTTTGAATGACACCAATACACAGAGAGATTTAATCACTCTCCACTGTGTTTTTTTTTTTTTTTTTTTAGTAAAATTCCAATAGTAATTTTTTTTTTTAAAAGAATGACTGAAATAGATACTCACTACTTGGGGCTGTGGGGGGAATCCCAGTAATAGTTGTTGCAGAGAATCAGAATGTCTGCTAACGTGAGCGGGTGAAAGTACGCTGAGAAATAGAAAACTTACAACGGAGTGTCACAGCATCTCTCCCCACAAGTTCAGGAGGAAAAGTAGTCACTTGACAGTGAAGAATTCCGGCAGGTATCACCCCAACCACGTGATCAGAATTAACACGGCCAGTGATGGAATATGCTGACTCCGGGGGCCGCCAGATGGGAGGCCCCGAGGAGAGGATCTCGCTAAAAAACGCGTCGCGTGAGCTGAATCACGAAGAAACATAAGATAACCCTAGAGGGGAGACATGCTACAGAACAGCGGCCAGCACTCTTCAGGAGCATCAGGTTAGTAGAGACAGAGGGAGCCACGGCCACCGTGAGGAGGCGAAGAAGACGACAGAGACGGAACCTCAACCCTGTGTCTGGTTGAGAATCGGGGCCCTCCTGGACCAGGAACGGACGTTCGTGGGGCAGTGGACAGAACCTGCGGATTTCCACCTCCTGGGTTTGATAACGGCGGGATGGGTGTGTTAGACGTGAACATTTGGGGAAGCGGGGTGAAGGGTAAACAGGAATTCTTTGCACCATTTTGCAACCGTTTGTGTCTAAAATTACTTCAGATGGGAATATATTTTTTTAAAAAAGCCCTCTCCTAGAGCACCTTGGGTCCCAGTGTGCAGACCAGTGGTGTCATACGGAGAGAACTCTGGCTTTGGAGTCAGCGAGCCCCAGCTCCATCGGTGCCCAGCGGGGCCCTGAGCCTCCCAGCCTCAGCGCTTCGTCTGTGACACGGAGTTAATCCTGTTGGTGTCCGAGGGCCACCGGAGGGTCCAGAGGAAACGATGTGTGCAGAATGCGAGGTGCAGGCGCGGGACCTGGGTCTGGCCTTTGGAGTCCCCCCCCCCAGCCTCCAGGGCGGGCTGCGTGCGCCTGGCAGGGAGCCGCCTCAGCCTCCCGGCCTGGCAGCCGGGGAAAGGTGCATCCTGGGAGCGGGGATTGGACCGAGGTGGCGACGGGGGAGGCAGCCTGGCCTGGGAGCTTTCTCACAGGCCCTCCTTGGCAGCCTGCTTAAAGTTACACCGACTTCAAACAAAACGTTTTCAGACACAAAGAAAGGCTCAACCTGGCCGGTGCCAGGCCTGGCGTGGCGCTTGGATTCAGCAGCCCAAGCCCTCGGCGCTCAGACGGGCCGCGCCGCGCCGGGCGCCCTCCGGCCCCCGCTCCCCGAGTGCCAAGAACCCGCCGCGGCCCTCCCGCTCTCGGGCTGCTCCCATTGTTGACCCGGGGTCCAAATTAATTAGAGTTAAATGAGAGCCAGGTCCCCACAGGGTGGGTTCTGCTGACAGCTGAGGCTGGGCCTGGGGCCCGAGCTGGTGGTCCTCCCACCTGCCTTCCCTTCCCACTCCTCCCCACTTTGCGGCTCGGGGTGTGCATGCCGGGCCGGTTTTCTGCACCGATTATTTACCGACGTCATTTGTCTTCCCAGCTTCCCAAGAAATAACCGGCCATCACCGTGTGAGCACGATGCTTTGATTTGCATAGAGTGCTTGCCTAGAATGATTCCCACAATAGGTTCAGTTACCAGCTGATACACTAAAAAAGACAAAGAGAAAAAAAATCATCCTTGTGATGAGAACTGTTCAGCTCTCTTCTCATAACCACTCCCCTGTATATATCGTGCCGCGTTAACTAGAGCCGCCGTGTTGAAATCGCGTCCCCACCTGACCTTGTAACTGGGGGTTGGGACCTTGGTTAGCACCTCCCTTTCACGTTGAAAACAAAGCAGCCGTGTTAGCGAGCCACTGGGCCAGGCAGGTTGGGTGGTTTGTTGGCTGTGTGCTGTCACGTGGCGCCGCCATGTGACAAGAGGCACAGGTATAGAACATTAGAATGACCAGGTGTTTGACACGAGCTTCCCCGTGGCTTCGCAATTCCACCTCGCAGTGCCCACCCTGGAGAAACACACACGCACAAAAAGGTGTTTGTCCCGATGTGTATAGATCAGGGGTGGGCAAACTTTCTGACTCGAGGGCCACAATGGGTTCTTAAACTGAACCGGAGGGCCGGAACAGAAGCAACCTGACCATGCTGGCACTCTCATCTTGGGCTGCTGGTGAAGGAGCGGAGGGGAGAGCAAGAGAACCCTCTGCTCTTTTGGCTCCGCGGGCCGGATAGAACAGCCAAACGGGCCGGATCTGGCCCATGGGCCGTAGTTTGCCCACGGCTGGTATAGATCTAGACCAGTCTTCCTCTATTATTGTGATTGTTTACTGTCTCTATATTACACACACACACACACACACACACACACACACACACACACCCCGGAGGACTCGGCCTCAACACCTAACCAGTGAGGAAATGGCTAAATAAACTGGGGTCTCCGCACCAGAGAAGTTGAACGCTGCAGGTCAAATCATACACGTCTGTGTGTGCCCATGCGCGGGACTCCATGATGCATGAAGCGTGACACCACTTACATACCAAAACAAGGTCACGCCTCGTCTGTCACGGGCGTGCGACGTCCCCCAGGAGGCTCCCTCCTCCTCCCCCGGCCCTGTCTCAGCCCTGGCACACACCAGGTCTCGTGGCTGCTGTGGCAGTAGGCGCTGGCCTCAGCAAGTTTGTTAATTAACTGGAGTTTGCCATTATTATGTGGATTATTAATTCAATTCATTAAATTAATGAAGAACCAGGCCCAGCGCTGATTCTTTCTCAGTGCTGAACTGGACCATGTAATTGGCAGACTATGGCCTGTGGGCCAGATTCTGCCCGTGGCCTGTGCTGTAAATAAGGCCGCATTGGAACCCAGCCACCCCCGTTTGTTTATGGGCTGTCCGTGGCTGTTTTCCCTACAACAGCAGAGCGGAGTGGCTGGGAGAGACCCTGTGGCCCACAAGGCCTAAAATAGTCATTATCGGCCTTTCACTGAGTGTGTAGAGCCTTGGCTAGATCCCTCTCCTGGACCAGCTCATTTCTCCCGATACCTGGGGAATACGGAAAGGAATTGGCCCCTCCTGCTGCCGCCATAGGACTCCGCGGCGTTTGGGAGAGCTGGGGGGGGGGGGGGGGGAGGGGAGGAGGAAGGGGACAGAGGAAAGCATGGACTAAAGGTTACTTTATTATGAATTAATCATTAAGAAAGTTGCTGCAGCCCTGGCCAGTGGTTAGAGCATCAGCCCAAGCAGCGAAGGGTCTGGGGTTCCATTCCTGGTCAATGGCAGGTACCGAAGGGTCTGGGGTTCCATTCCTGGTACCATCCTTGGCCCCAGTGGGGGCACATGTGGAAGCAACCAATCAATGTGTCTCTGTCACATCGATGTTTCTCTCCCTCCCTCTCTTGCTCTTCCTCTCCCTCTCCCTTCCTCCCTTTCACTCTCTCTAAAAATCAATGGGAAAAAATAATCCTAGGGTGAGGATGAACAAAAAACAAACAATTAAAAGAAAAAAAGAAAAAGAAAGTTGCATCCCCTGCCTCTCCAGCACTGGAACTCCTGAAATGCTTTGCTTCCTGAATCCCACCCCCAGGAGACTGGACAGGCTGCGGCCTTTGTGTCCGCAGGGTCTAGCACAGCCATGCACAAACTTTTTGACTCCAGGGCCACAGTGGGTTCTTACACTGGACCGGAGGGCCGGAACAAAAGCAACCTGACCATGCTGGCACTCTCACCTTGGGCTGCTGGTGAAGGAGCCGAGGGGAGAGCAAGAGAACCCTCCGCTCTTTCGACTCTGTGGGCCGGATAGAACAGCCGAACGGGCCGGATCGGGCCGTAGTTTGCCCACAGCTGAAGCAGAATGTTGGCATGTAGCAGGTGCGTGGGTAGATACACCAATGAAACGTATTTTTAAGATGTGTCCTATTTGGCCCCCGGGATGGCCTTGAGAGAGGACCCTCCAGAAATGAAAGAAACCCATCCCCCTGCGTGAAGGACCAGCTGTCCGAATGCCCGAGAAGGGCTCCCCGGTCTAGGGCTCCGTGGGAGCGAAGGGAACGCTCCCCCTCCTTCTCGGACCCTGATGGCTGAGATTGCCTTGGGGGCACCGGGTCCAGGGACACGTCCCAGTCATGTGTGCTGGGGCTGCCGAGCCGTTCCTCCCAGGGTGGCCCCGCTTCTGCGTTGGCAGGGACCCCCGGGGTTGCCTGCCCTCTGGTTCTGAGGCCGCAGGTAGGTAGTGCAGGCCTGCCACGAGGAGGGAGGATCCGGCCTGAGGGGCACCACGGGACACGGGAACGGGATTCTCCCTCCCAGGGAGCCTGGCAGCCGGCGGGCACGTCCCGGGAGTTTTTGTCTGAGTCACAAGCTCATTCAGGGCCGTTATCTGGAGAGCAGGGTGCCACGGGCGACCTCCCAGCGAGCGGCGGCGTGAACTCCGGGAGAGCTGCGTACGGGGCCTGCGCTGCCTGCTGCACGGAGCAGAGCGGCCTCCCTGCGGGTCGGTCCCACCTGCCTCGCCGCCGGACTGGCTCCTGCTCTCTCTCTGCCCGGGGGTGGAGGGCGAAGCTGGGGAAGGGGGGGGGTCGCGGCCGCGGCTCAGGAAGGATTAGCGCCCCCCCCCGTTCGATCTGTAAAGGGGATATTCATCTTGCCTGGTGGAGGGGTCTTTCATGGGAATGAAAAGTTCCCCTGCAGGACTTATCAAAAGGTCCCTCAGGAGGCAGACAGAGGCTGGTGTGTGTGTGTGTGTGTGTGTGTGTGTGTGTGTGTGTGGAGGAGGTGGGGTGGGGGGCAGAGAAGAGGTGGCAGAAGGGAAATGCCTCAGAACGAGAGTCAGAGAATGAGAATACACTCCTCTCTTTTGCAAAAATAGAGACAGACTCAGAGAGAGAGCAGGCTGACAGCTGGGGGGGGGCACGACTCGGGGACCGCTGTGTGGTGACTGTGGGGGGCCGTGGTGGGTGAGGAGAAGGCAGCGTAGTGCACAGAGGACGAGGGGTAGCGTGGAGCACCTGAGACCCGGGTGCTTTTGCTCACAGTCAGTGTGACACAAAGGCGAGTGGAGAACGGCGCTCAGTAGCGGAGAGGAGAGGGCGCGTCGGGCCTGGCCGGGAGGCGGGCGGCTGTGCCAAGCGGCGGAGCTTCCAGGCCCCGAGCCTCCCCGGCCCCCGGCCCTCCCTCCATCAGCCTCCAGCCGGGCCGCGCCACGAGGGCTTTGGGATGCTAATGGCCCTTTGGGAATGCTAAATGGAGCATTTCTGCCGCCACAAAGGGGCAAAATGAGGGGAGAAAGGAATTTTCCTTGGGAAGCTTCCTCCGGGGAGGGCCACACAAAGACAGTCTAAATGGACAGTGTAGGAGTTTTATCTGTGTTAGGAGAAAGAAGAATGGCGGCCCAGGCCCCCCGGCAGCGTCCCGCCGGGTGGCGGGGGACCGGAGTGGCCCGCGGAGGCTGGCCTGGGGTTTGCCGGGTCCCGCCCCCCCCCCCCCCCCCCCGGAGCGAGCAGCGGCGGGTCCCGTGGCAGACTGTGCCGGGTGCCCGTCTGGTGGGAGACACTGCTTGCTGTCTCGCCGCATTCTCTGGAGCACCCATTCATGCATTCACGCTCTCTGTCCATTCACCCACCGCCTCTCTCATTCGCTCATTCAGTAAAAGCCCAGTGCGCCCGCCGCGTCCAGGCAGAGTGCTGAGGCCGCAGGCGCACGGAGGACAGGCAGGCTCTCTGCTCCCACGAAGCCCGCGCTCTCTCCGGGAGACATCTGTCCATGTCAGAGGAGGGGGTGCTGGGAGGTGAGAGCGGGGAGTGGGTGCCCGGAGGGCAGTGACAGGAATGAGAAGTTCCTCTCGGAGGAGGAGCCTCTGGGCTGAGACCTGGGGGGGGGGGGGGGGGGGAGGGGCCAGCCAGGCACAGGTCGGAGGGGAGGCCACTCCCTGTGGAGGATGAAGTCCGGGTGCAGGAGGGGGCTTGCTGTGTTGGGGAACAGAGAAAAGGCCAGGGGGAGGCAGGTGGGGAGGCGGGAGAGGCAGTAGCGAGGAAGGCCGGAGGGCGGCCCTCCCCACGGGTTCCGTGGGCTCGGGAGAGGTTAAATGTTACCGAGGCCCCCGGAAGCTCTCGGGGGACCCCAGGGAGCTGGTGGGCAACACGGGGAAGGGTCCTGGGCCGACGGCTGTGAGCAGAGCCCGAGTGGAGAGCGTGGGGTGCTGAGTGATGGCCTGGGGCGGCTTGGGCGGAGGGAGAGCTTTTGTGGGCGGGGCGCCCTCCGTTAGTCAGTCCCTGAGTGTGGCACCCAAGACAGGTGAGCACTCACCCCCGCTTGGCCAGGCTCTGCTCTGAGTCCAGACACAGGAGGTCCACCCTGTGGAGGGTGGACGGGGCAGCAGGGGCAGGAGGCCCAGAGCTCCCAGGGCGACCCTGGCGGGGCCGGTGATCAGCTCTGAGGGAGGGGCCCTGGTGCTGAGAGGGAAGGGCGGAGTGGTCCCGCCTGCAGCCTTCCCCGTCCTCTGGCTGTGTTCACCCCTCAGCAGTGATTTCTATCAGTCTTCCCGCTGGGCGGTAGGGAGGGGCCAGGAGCACTTCCTGGAGCCCCAGAATGTAACCTGGGCACATCCTCTTCATCGCCGGGGCAGGGGCACCAGGGGGACGTAGAATGGCCAGCAAACTGAGGTGCCGGGAGCTCGGGGAGCACCTCTCCCCTTGGCCGGACTGTGGTGGACGAGGGAGCCTGGAGGGAGTGCCCGGGACGTGCTCTGAGGCCACCGAGGACACTTAACCCTTTGGGCCACAGGTGGCATCAGGGAGTGTGCTCCATGCAGGTGAGGGGCGGGGGGGGGGGGGGGAGAGGGTAGCAGGAAGGCTGTTGCTGGAACCCCGAGAGGGGCTGTGCCGGGGTTGGTGGCCCAGGCTTTGGGAAAAAAGTGAGTCGGCCTTCTGAAGGAAGACGTGATAAGACTGGGGGCCTGTCCCGGCTCAGGGAGGAAGGGAAGCTGGAGAAACAGCCCAGGGAAGGCACAGTGTGTGTGTGTGTGTGTGTGTGTGTGTGTGTGTGTGTGTGTGTGTGTGCTGGCTGCGCCTCCGTCTCGGCAGCCAAACAAGACCCTCTGTGATGCTGCGGGGCTTGCCTCTTGCCCCACCTGCTTGCCTTGCAGATTCCCTTTGTGTTAAGATTTCTTTGTTGTTGCAAGTTTCTTTTTTCAGTTAATTAATTTATTTTTAAATTTATTATTTTATTATGTGCTAGTGGCCCGGTGCACAAAATTTGTGCACGGGCAGGGCAGGGGGTGTCCCTCAGCTCAGCCTGCACCCTCTCCAATCTGGGACCCCGTGGGGGATGTCCAACCGCAGCCAGACATCCCTCTCACAATCTGGAGCTGCTGGCTTCTAAACACTCGCCTGCCTGCCTGCCTGCCTGCCTGATTGTCCCTAACTGCTCTGCCTGCCAGCCTGATGGCCCCCTAACCACTCCCCTGATGGCCTGATCACCTCCAAGGCTTTTATTAGTATACGTTTTTGTTGTTGCTATTGATTAAGGTAGTCCAACTCTTACATGAAAACTAAGAGGGTAAAAAAGGTGAAAGTTGAGCTGCTCAGGCTGAAGGAGGTATTGGTGAAGGGGGGTGGCTGGAGTGTCACCCTGACATCCCCCCAAAAGACCGAAGGACACCTAGGCTATGGGGGAAATGGTTTGCAAAGAGAGGCTTAGGACCAAATTATACAGCCTTTTATTTTTATTATTATTAAAAAATTTTTTTATTGATTTCAGAGGGAAGGGACAGGGAGAGAGAGATAGACACATCAGTTATGAGAGAGAATCATTGATTGCCCGCCTCCTGCACACCCCACAGTGGGGATCGAGCCCACAACCCAGGCCTGTGCCCTGACTGGGAATCCAACCGTAACCTCTGGATTCGTAGGACAACGCTCAACCGCTGAGCCACGCCAGCCAGGGCTACAACCTTTTGTTTTTGACCTCGTTGAATTTACAGTGCAAACAGCAAGCCGTCAGGTTTGTTAGCTGAAATAATTTCATCACTTAATCCTCACGTTGACGCCCGGCTGGTTGGTTGCACACACATCGGGTGACCCCGGGCTGTTTCCGAGCGATTGCCCGGGGCTAGCTCCGCCCTGTTTGCTTTTGCTCTTCTCGCTGACGTGCTTCCCAGGGGCGATGGTCGGACCCGTCCGCCTCGTTCTTGGTGACCCCCTTCGCCCTCTGGCTAATGCACCTTCCCCTCCCTGTGTTCATCGATTTCTCAGGTGTTTTCCATCCCGCAATACTCGGACTGCTGTTCCTTCCCTGTTCTTATAATTCACCTGCTGACTGCCGTGTACACAACGTCGCCACGCAGGCCTCAGGGGGGGTGGGGGGGGGAGGTGGTATTGTTGACCGCTGGCCAAGGTCGGGGTTGAGATCCCACGTGAGCCCTTTAAGGGCAACCCTTGTTATGTCATCTTAGTCATTGTGAATGACAGCCTTCCTAAAAGGCCTGCCATATGACCTGCCTTAAACAGAGCGCCCCAAACGTAATCTTTTTCTTGATGCCTCAGGTCATGCGGAGGAGGGCCATCCGTTGTACGTAATGGACGGAAGTGGGTAGGACTCTTGTCCTGGTGCTAAACGTCTCCCGAGGGCTGACCGAGCCCTAGCAACCAGCATTGTACGTGAAAGTGTCATTTTTTCCTGTCCATAAAATGTGGACAATCACATGGTCTTCTAGGATTTCGGCGAAGATTAGGGCCTAGAGAGGAGATCGGACCTGTGGCAGGCACTAAAGAAACATCTTAAAAAAAAAGAAGGAAAACTTGCAATAGATGCTGAGGAGGCTGGATGATGCTCATGTGAGTTCTTTTGCTGTGTTGATCTGATTTTTTTTTGTTTTGTTTTTTTTTAGCCCCAGGTACCAGGTATCCCCCACACTTCCCACCCCAATTGTGTCTTTTTCGAGTTGAGGGTGATTGATGGTGTAGTGGTTTAAGAGACCACATTTTGGAGTCAGACTGCCTGGGTTCGAATCCAGGCTCTGTCACTTTCCACCCATTTACTCTCCTGCATCTCAGTTTAGTACGTATGGGAAAATGGAGACAATAATAAGTACTACCTCACAGGTCTGTTAGGAGCATTAAATAAGGTTAATGCGCACAGATCTCTTAGCAGATGCCTGGTAAGCCCTCTGTATTACTGCTCATTGTGACGCCTCCCTACGGCGTGTGCTGGGGCCTGGGTATAAGATGAGGGTATAATGTGAAGGTGCCTGAGGTTCTGTTTTTGCCTACAAATCACACTTGGGGGGTGGGGGGGCATGGGCAGATACATGGAGGAACTCATGTAAGAATCTAAAAAAGCCCCAGCCAGTTTGGCTCAGTGGATGGAGCGTTGGCCTGCAGACTAGAGGGTCCCACGTTCGATTCTGGTCAAGGGCACATGCCTGGGTGGCAGGCTTGATCCCCAGTAGGTGGCATGCAGGGGGCGGCCCATCGATGATTCTCTCTCATCATTGATGTTTCTATCTCTCTTTCCCTCTCCCTTCCTCTCTGAAATCAATAAAGAAATATATATATGTAATTTTTTAAAATATATTTTATTGATATTTTATAGAGAGGAAGGGAGAGAGATAGAGAGCTAGAAACGTCGATGAGAGAGAAACATCGACCAGCCACCTCCTGCACACCCCACACCGGGGATGTGCCCGCAACCAATGTACATGCCTCCGACCGGAATCGAACCCGGGACCTTTCAGCCCGCAGACCGACGCTCTACCACTGAGCCAAACCGGTTTCGCCAATATATATGTAATTTTTAAAATGATTCATGCAGATAGGAAGAGTGCAGAGGGTGAATCTAAACCCCCAGCGTCATGTGCAGGAGAGTGGGCGTGTCCGTGAGCGCTGAGGACAGAGGAGGGGGGCTGGCAGGGTGGCAAGGATGACTTTGGCCAGAGGAAATGGGGCACGCTACCATCAGGGTGCGCGTGTGTAAAGGTGTACATATTTATCCCAAACACTAGCCATTAGGATGAGGGCAGGCCTATAGGGACAGAAGCCTATTTCATAACAAGGTGTGGTGCCGGCAGGGGGCTTGGGCAGAGGAAGCCATCCTGTTCTTTGCAGGACACCAGGCTGCCTGCTTTGTCCTCAGCTGGCCGGCACGCAAGGGGGAAGGCAAGGAGCAGGCAGCAAAGGTTTAGGAGAAATGTGCAACTGGAAAGGCATTAAACGGAGAACGTTATTTTACAGCTAGTTTTGCTGCCACCGTTGCTGTAACCGAGTCGCCTTAGGCCGGTTTGCTTTGCAGAGGGGAAACATGGCCACGTTCTGTTGGCGGGCAGAGCCCCCTGGTTCCCAGGGCGGTGGGGAGGCCTGTGGGTGCGGCGGGGGAGGCTCAGTCTGGGTCACTGTTTTCTCTTCCCTTCCATGACAGTGGGAGAATGGGAAGGGGAAGGGGGTAGATTCTAGGTAAGGGAGTGCATGCAGGGAGGGATGGTGGCCCAGAGGGAAAGTGTGGAGCTGGCAGTTTCAGGGAACACCCCATCAGCGAGAGCCTGGCTGGAATGGAGGCGTGGCGTGGGGGAGAGCAGGGGCTGGAGCAGAGCGGGGGCGGCCAGGTGAATGGATGGGGGTCTAAGGGCCAGTGGCTGTCACGCCGCAGCGTGCATCAGAGGCACAGCTGGCCGAGGCCCATCCCCAGAGATTCGGTAGGCCTGGGGAAGGGCCCCGGGATTTGTACTTCTAGCAAGTTCCCAGGTGGTGCTGGTCCCACCTCCGGACCCGAGGGCCGTACTTGGAGAACCACTAAGAGGCCGTGGGGAGCCAGGACCCGTTTTTCGTAGGGTCACGTCTGCTGGAACGGGGCGGAGGGTGCCCGCTGGCTGTGGCGGTGAGAGCAGTGACTCCTTAAATCAGCTGGCTCTGTGTCTCAGCCAGTCTCATGTCTCGGAGATCTTTAGCCCCCGATGCTCACCGTGCTAACGAAACGTCTTTGAGGCCTTTCTGTTGTGAGGACCACAGACTCTGTATGAAGCTTTCTCAGCTCCCAATGAGGGGCCGTGGCCTCACCAAAGATCCGGGTGACCCGTCCTGGGTTACAGAAGCAGCCTGGAGAAATGCTGTTTCTAAAGTGTTGAGATATTCAGGATGTTTTAATGAGGTATAAAGACATTGAGCAGAATATATGAACTCAGATCCTTTCTGGGAATGTCAGGCTGTATGATTTCTGAGCCAGAACGTTTCTCAAGCTTTTTTGACACATTTTTTTTGAGAGCCCTCACCTCCCCCCCCCCCCTCCAATATTCTCCTGCAGAAATATGGCTTCTCCAGGTGTGCCTCTCACACTGGCTTCTTTGCAGCCAGCCGAGTCTAGAGCTCAGGGGAAAAGCCCTCCTACCCCTGGTTTCAAAAGGGCTTGAAATGCTAATTCACAGCCGTGAAGCGTTCTGACAGCCGGAATGTAATTCAGGGCAATCAGGCACCGTGATTACTGCACGAGTGTGAAAGGTAAATTGCTGCTACCCAAGAAGCCGCCCTGCTTTTTAAGAGAGAGCTCAGACAAATCGCACATGAAATTATGTTCAGGCATCACGTTTCATGTGCCATGTGATGAGGGTATCTGACACCCAGTATATCTGTAGGTGTGACAGTGTCAACTCATGGCAGAGATCTCACCGCTTTGCCAGCATTACTTTCTGTTAAGGAAAAAAGAACAAAAACCCACTGGGTTATGGCAGGTACTTTTACGACTCGTCACATGCCTATCTAACATCGGAAAGCACATTTTCTTAAACTTCCATTTTTCTGTTTTCCACTGAGAAATCCTGCCCCAGAGATGATCCTTACATGCCTCCTCCTCCTCCTCCTTCTTCCCCTTCTCCTCCTCCCCCTCCTCCTCCTCTTCCTCCTCCTCCTCCTCCTTCTGCTTCTTCTTCTTGGAAAAGCTGATTTTCACCCATACTGTAGTCTTTTATGGATCTCATTAATGACTTTCAAAGCTTTGTTTTGTTTTGTTTTGTTTTGCCACAATATACACAAAATGGTGATTCTCTGTGGTCCAAGCTCAAAGGCAGGAGTTAGACCGGAATCTGAAGGCTCCCTACCTTTGCTGTGAGGGGGTGAGCGCGCGTGTTGAGGGGCGAGACCGATGCGTGCTTTGAGGGAGCCAGCGTCATAGCGCACTGCTTCCGGGAAAGGGAGAAACCCATCTGGGTTTCTTTACCCCTCGTTTTCCAGTGTGATTTACGCACTTTTAAAGCCATCGAGTAAGCAATGCAGTGCGCCCTGGTGACCCGCCCCTTATTTGGCGATGTCTTGTTGGAGATCAAGTGGGTGGCTGTGGCTGTGGCCTGTGCTGTCCTCAGAGGAGCAGGAGAGAGGGTTCTTTGTCTTGCGGGGTGGAGAGACCTGGTCCGTGGGGAGGAAAACGTGTGTACGGAGTAAGTGGCCCTGTTCCTGTGCCGATGGCAGTAACTGTCAGGGCCGTTTGCGGATAAATCCGTGCTTCCATCCATCTCTTGCCCAGCCTTCTCTCCTGGTCACCCCTCCTCTCCTGGGCCGTCCCATGTGGGTGCTCCCCGCAGAGTTCTCTCCTCTCCTCCTTCTGCACATTCTCTCGGCGGGTGGCCCCCTCCTCCTTCTTGACTTTGTGTCAAGCTACGCCGAGCCTCTCAGTTTTGCCTCTCTGGCCCTGACCTCTCTTCTGAGCTCCAAACCCCACAGATCCCTACATCTCCCCTCCGCTGAGATATCTACTAGGGACCTCAAGCTGCCCTTTCTGTTGTGGATTCATTTCCACATTTGCAGCAGGGAAAACACAAGCCCGCTGCCTGAAACTCCGGGTGGCTTCCGATGCGTTCCTGTCGGTGGCATCCGGCCTGCCCCTCACAGCAGTGCCCACATGGCAGCCACTGCCACTGCCACAGCCACTGCCATAGCCACTGCCACAGCCACTGCCACAGCCACTGCCACAGCCACTGCCACAGCCATAGCCACAGCCACTGCCACAGCCATAGCCACTGCCACAGCCATAGCCACTGCCATAGCCACAGCCACTGCCACAGCCATAGCCACTGCCACAGCCACAGCCACTGCCACTGCCACAGCCACTGCCACAGCCATAGCCACAGCCACAGCCACTGCCACTGCCACAGCCACTGCCACAGCCATAGCCACTGCCACAGCCACTGCCACAGCCATAGCCACTGCCACAGCCACCCTTCTTCAGGCTCCCTGAGCCCCAGCTGCTCTTCCCGTCTCCCTGGGGTTGTTTTCCTCACCTCTGAGCTTCCAGCCCGAACGCCTCACTCAGAGAGGTCGTCCTTGACTAGCAGTGGCCCCGTAGAGCGGAGCTTCATGTTGTCATGTTTCCGCCATCTGAAACGATCTTGTTTACATAGTTGCTCACTCCCTTGATGCCTGCCTTCTGACACTGGACTGCAAACGCCCTCAGGCCAGGCCTGAGTCCCCTTGGAGGACTCTGGGTCCCAGTCAGCGTGTGCTCGGCGTAAACCTACACGGAACGAAGGAAGGAAGGAAGGCAGGCCCGCGTGACCACCGCGGACCCTGGGCTGGGCTCCTGCCAAAGCGTGGACAGTGTGCCAGGGTAAGGGAAGTATGTGGGAATTTAAACACTTTGCCGCTTACTGACGCGTTCCCAGAAAGGCAGGAAAGCTTAGTTTAAACAAATTATTATAATGAGCAGAGTTAACCATACATGACCCAAATCCTCATTTATCATTGTGCTAATCCTAGCTCCTCTGTGAGAATATTTACCTTCAGTTTGAGGTTACATGCGGTCACGTGTCTGGAGAAAGGTATACAATATGTGAACCAATGTACACGTCCATGGTGAAGAATATGGTGGAATGGACACTCCAATGTGCTTGCAAGACATTAAAAATGGGTAAAATGCAATAACATCTATCGTTGTCTGGTTAAGAAAGTCACTCGTTTCATTAAAGACACAGGCTTGCATTGGTTCCATTCAAACAGAGGCAGTTCATAGCTCGCTAACAACACTCCCAGCGCGACCCTCGGCTGCTCTTTCTCTCTGCTTCGGGACAAGGCTCAGAACCCGTCCATCTAGTCTTCCGCCATTTTGTCTTCTCCAAACAGGGGCAGTGCAATAGCAGGTCCTCAGAACGGCGGAGTCGGATGCCTGGCTGGTGTGCTCACCGGTCCGGGGAAAGGCTCTGCCGGTGGTGGGCGGGACGGGGCTTGGCCTGACTCTCACAGTGACGGGACACTCGCTTGGTAGAGTGTGAAGAAAGGTATATGGGCTCCGGGCTCTGGAGTAAGCCACAGGAAAGAATACATATTTTGAGTATTAGTTTCTCTGAGCTTTCTGCTACCTTAGAACAATGGTTTCAGGACAACAGATACACTTGTCCGTGAAATAAGGTGCGTTTTATGTAACCACACTCTAGTCGATTCATTCACACCCATATTGTTCTTTGGCAAACTGCCACCCAAGTGCCTTCTTCTGTGATTCTGGTTCTTTTTAAAAATATTTATTATTATTATAAAAAACTTTATTCTTGAAAGTATAACAGATGCCCCTTTTTTCTCCTATTGATCCCTTCTATCTATCTATCTATATCTATCTATCTATCTATCTATCTATCTATCTATCTATGTATATATAAGGCTAAGCGACTATCACATCTGAAACAACTGAATAGATGATCGAACAGGCTGTGTGGGGTGACCAGGCTGGTAGCGGGGTTAGTGAGGGGCAACCAAATGGCTGAGCAGCAGGCTGCATGGGGCTACCAGGCCTGTGGGGGAGGGGGAGACCAAGCTGGCAGAGGGGGGCAGTGAGGGGCGACCAGATAGGTTGGTGGGCAGTTGGGGGCGACCATGCTGGCAGGGTGTACAGTAAAGGGTGACCAGACTGGCGGTGGGGCACTAAGGGGCGGGCAATGGGAGTGACCAGGCCAGTGGGAGGGTAGTTGGGGGTGACCAGGCAGGCAGGCAGGTGAGCAGTTAGGAGCTGGTGGTCCCAGATTGTGAGAGGGATGTCTGGCTGCCAGTTTAGGCCCACAGATTGGGCCTAATCCAGCAGTTGGACATCCCCTAAGGGGTCCCGGATTGGAGAGGGAGCAGGCTGAGCTGAGGGCCCCCCCCCCATGCACAAATTTCATGCACCGGTCCTCTAGTGTGTGTGTGTGTGTGTGTGTGTGTGTGTGTGTGTTATATATATTATATTATATATTTTATATATATATAATAGCCCGCCACAGCCCTCACCCCAGGCCTCCACCACCTCGTGATTCGGATTCTTCATCCCTGTCTTTTGCAGAATCAAGCCCAAGCTCCTTATTCACATGGGATCTGAGGCCCTTCTCAGTCTGTCCCTAACGTCCACCTCTCTAACTCGTTCAGCCGCCTCCCATGTCCCGCTAGGTTTGTGCTGCACAGGTGCCCTCGGGCCGGGTGGGGAGCTCTTCCGGGCATCGCTGCCTGTCTCGCCCCTTGGCAGGTGAGAGGGGGTAGGGCTCCAGGCTTGGGGGATGAACGCCTCGCCCATCCTTCCTCTGCCAGGTGCTCCCTGCCCGGGTGCTGGGTCTCCCCATGAAAACTCACACTGAGCCTGCCGCCACAGCGCTTCGGTTGTGCCTCCCAGCCCAGCGCCTCCAGCGAGACCCTCGGCGAAGGGTTACTGGCTGGGTAGATGGAAAGGCAGCCACGCTCCAGAGGGATTGATGAGCTTATCCAGTGCCTTTTTGGTGTGAACAGAGTCAGATTAGGTTCCCTAGTTAAGGCGCCCTTCCCCCTTTTATAGGCCTTTTCTCACTCTAGACCCTTGGGAGGGAGCCGCGTGTCAACGTCACGTTCTCAGGGCGGGCACCTGATCGGCGGGATGGGGAGTGGCTGACTTCCAGATAACAGGGCGGCAAAACACGCCGCCCCCTCGCTCCTTTCCCGGCTGATGGCCTGCGTCCTGGACACCCCTCCGCCCTCCGTCAGCAGGGGAACAAGCCCGCCGCTGCCGGCTCTTCCAATCTCCCTTCCCTGCACACGGCCTCCAGCTCCCCTCCTGTGTGTGTGTGTGTGTGTGTGAGAGAGAGAGAGAGAGAGAGGGGGCGGGGCGGGGGGGGGACCGGGCACCCAGAGCCTGGTGCCGATGAATGTCACAATCCTGTGGGGTTTGCGGGCTGCTGAGACACTTTTCTCAGCTGTTAAATTCGAACCTCTTCGACACCAACATCTCACTTCCCCTCCCAGGAATTTTCCTATTAAAACATTTTAAAGGTCTATTCAACTAGTTTATAGTTATGGGAATTAAAAAAAAAGAGAGAGAGGAGAGAGAGTGGAAATTAAGTTTTAGGAACATTTCTTTCTGGTCTTCTTTACAGATCAATTTAATTTCCACTTTATTGGCTTGTCCTGCCAGAGCAGAAGAATGGCCACTTTTTTCTTTCATGTTTCATAATTAAAAAGCCCTCAGCAGACTCTGCACATAAACTATTTTAGTTTGACTATGGATTAATCACTTTCACTTTGTTAAAAAAAAGAAAATATATGACGGAGCCTTTTCTTTTCAAGAAGAGTTTTGTCTTCTGAGTTTGTCTCTTTCTTTACCCCCCCCCCCCATGTTCTCCACGTGGAGGTCTTTCCTCGCTTGCATCGCAGGGGCCTGGCTTCTTGGGATTTGGGGACAGGGGGGCCGAAAGGCAGCCTGAAGTGAGAACGTAGGGGTCTGAGGGGAAGTGTTGCGTGGGGCTCCCATTGCTCCCAGTGAAGACAGACAGGTCAGTTTTTAAGAAAATGTTTGAGGTTGGGATCCCCTATTTGTGGCCCTACTATGCTTTACCTTTGGCCCCTTTGGCGAGGGTAAAGAGCCGGTGGCATGCCACAGGCCGAACGAATCTCCCCTGTACCGTCTTCCGGGACATATGGGTGGGCGGCCCAGATACAAGCAGGCAGCCCCCCGGGGAAAGTGAGTCAGTCCAGCTGTGCTCACGGGCATGTGGCTCGAGCCTGCGTGTCCCGAGCACACGGGGAGTGGGAGGGGGTCCCCCGCCTCCTCTGCTCAGCAGGCTGTGGCCGAGAGGCCCCGAGAGGCAGGCGGGCGGGCCCCTGGGCCGGCGTGTGCAGGCTCAGACACCACCTCCATGACCTGCTGACTCAGTGACATTGGCCTCAGCCACGGGGCGACTCAGGTTCTCCTCCTGCCCACCGGGGGCGATGCGAATGCCCCTCGCAGGGCTGCTGCGAGTTCAACAAGCCGCTTTCAGTGCGTGGGACAATATTTGGTTCAAAGCAAGCGCTCCATAAAAGTCCGCGCTAAGCCTTCTGGGTCGGCTTTCCTTAAGCTCCTGGGTTAGGGCGACTCAGGAAATCTCATCTGTGGTCGCCCCTCCCGGGAAGGAAGTCTTGCCTGAACCCACTTCTCTGTTCAGGGGGCACCTAGAGACATGAGAACCCCCGGTCTCCTCGTCTGGCATTGCTGCCTCTCCTCGGAGCTGCCGCTGGCGTGGAGCTCAGTGACCGGACCTGGGCTGGACGGGCCGGGCCCTCCCCGGGGGCCCCCCAGCCTCCCGCCATGCTCCGGGCGCCAGCGCGGGGACCCCCAGAGCCCTCGTCTGGTCACCAGCTCAGCCCTCCACCCCCGGGGAACTTTCTGTCCTGGGAGAACCGCCACGCACCACCGAGGCCCAGGAACCAGCGCCCCTCTGCCCCGGCAGCTGCCCCAGGCGTCTGCCCTCTCGGGGCCACAGGTGGAGCTTTGAGGCCACGCGGATCGCCTGGCGCGGGTGCCCCGGGGACGCGGTGCGTTCGTGTTTCGCAGGCATGTAAAGGGCAGGGTCTGGAATGCCCTGTAAGCCCCGGACGGGTCCCGGGCGCGCTCTAAGCCTGTTTTGATCACTTTCTAATATAATAATATCTCCTTACATCCCCAGTAATGAGACTTCGTAATCCCCCTGTTCTGTTCTGCCTGACCTTTATCTTAAATTAAATTTTTATACGAAGTTGGAAGAAAAAAAAACACACACACCAAAACCCAAAACCCAAAATCCTAACAAACCAAAATGTGTTTGCAAAGACTAAAAAAAAAAATAGTATTAAAATGATTCCTAGTTTCTACGCTGGCACTGGAGGACCGGGCTGGGCTGGCCCTGGGGGGGTGGGGGTGGGGGGTGCCCCCAGTGGGGGGGTGCCCCCACCTGCCCGCCTGGACGGAGGGAGACCCCACACACACGCCTGCCGGCCAGCAGCCCGGGAGGGAGGCCTGGGGACAGTGTGGCAGTCCCGCGGTGGCCGATTTCACTGGGGTTGTTTCCCCCCCACACCCGAGAAAGGGACTTAAACTGCAAACATATGTCTCCACCGTCAGGACCGGGGTCTCGTTTTCCCGCAGGGTTCCAGCCTGATCGGGGGGTGCCGGTGGGACTAAGAGATGGGGTGAGGGAGGCGCCTCGTGTGGCATGGTGGTCCCTGCGTGTCACAGCCCCTAGCAGAGGTGGCAGTGTCAGCACCCCTGTGGAGGGGCCGGAAAACCTACATCGGCCTTTGGGAGGTGGGGGGGGGGTGTCTGAGCAGACAGGCAACCAGAGAGATGGGAGGGAGGCCGGGGCTGGGAGACAGAGCTCTGCCCTTCCAGAGCTGAGCTCCGCCGAGACGTCTCTGGGCCCTGCGCCCCAGGGGAGCCCCTCCCGCGCCCCTCCGTGCCTGGGTGTCCGCAGGAAGCCCCTCGCCCCATCTCTCCAGCCTCACACCAGCCCCTCCCCGGTGGCCCTGGAGCCGGGTTATTTGCTGTTTTTTCAAGCGAGCACCACACCCTTGCACGGGCTGCCAAGAAGGGCCATTGTTCATGAGAATTCCTCGCTGGCTCCAGCTAACCCTTAGACGCACTGTTCTGGGGTTGTGCCCTGAATTCTTCCCTGTCTTTTTTTTTTAAGGCCCCCATCCCCCCTCCCCCTCCTTCTGACTTATGCTTGCCACCTCCGGACCCCACCTTCCCGTCAAGCCTGCTTTTGTTGTTGTCCAAGAGGCTTTGAGAGGTCGGGAGGGTGCGGAGGCGAAGCCCTCCAGGGAAATGTAACGCGGCCGCGGGAGCCAGCCCAGGACCGCTGTGCGCCCGGCCGGCCGGGGAGGAGGCGGGAGGCGGGCGCAGGTGGAGGCGGCCAGGTAGCCGCGGCCGGGGGAGCAGAGAGCCGTGGGACGGGGGTGGAGGTGGGGGTGGGGTGGGAATAAGGGGGGAGGCCAGGGAACGAGCACCGGGCTCTGCCCCCACCCGAGCCGGGCTGATTAACCTGTAGACGCGGAGGCGCTGCCAAGCCCAACTTCCTTGTTTCCAGAGACCTTGGCACGGAGGCCCCGCTCCTGGCAGAGCCCCGTCCTCATCGGGGAACCAGCGGAGCAGCTGCCGTGATTTTCTTTTTCCTCTCATTTCTGGCCGCCCCGAACGGGACTGTTTACTTTTCTCTTCCCCTCGCCTTCCCCACCCTCCTCCTGTAGCAGGGAGTTGGTTCTGGTTAATGTTGAAGATCATAACATGATTACCCCAAGTCTCATGAAATTAAATCACTTTTCTTCAAAGAGAAGGGGGTGTGGGGTGGGGGGGGGACCGTCTGGCTGGTAGGCCGGCGAGGGACGAGCGGATATTGAAAGCAGGCTGGCGGGCGCGCCTCGGTGTGCCCGGTGGAGGCAGCTGCGCGGGGCTCCGCTCTGCAAATGGTGGCCGTGGCTCAGTGGCTCGGGGGAGCCGGGCCTCCCACCTGGGCCCCAGGCACCTGCCTCCAGGGCAGGGAATGGCGGTGGGAGCTGGTGAAGATGTGTGTGGGGGGGAGATGGTGGTGCAGGGAGCAGAACCTGCCAGTGAGTGGTCTGGGAAGAAACTGAACTCTGAAGGCACGTCCCTGGGAGAGTTCCCCACCACGTCCTGCCCGGGAGTTCACCAGGGCAGGGCACGATGTCAGGGTAGATTTTCCACCGGAACGTCCAGCCTGGGAAGGCGATAATGTCAGGGGTGGGCTGGGGCGTGTTCTTGTGTGCATCTTGCTTACGTGCATCACATTTTCGTGGGCTCATGACAGGTTAAGGGTCGAGAGGACACTAGGGATTCTCCAGCGTCTGACCTTCCACCCAGAGCAGGAATCCTCTTTACTCTTTTTTTTTTTTTTTAATATTTTATTGATATTTTACAGAGAGGAAGGGAGAGAGATAAAGAGCCAGAAACGTTGATGAGAGAGAAACATCGACCAGCTGCCTCTGGGGATGTGCCCACAACCAATGCACATGCTCCTGACCAGAATCGAACCCGGGACCTTTCAGTCCGTAGACTGTCGCTCTATCCACTGAGCCAAACCGGTTTCGGCCCTCTTTACTCTTCACCCTGACACCGATCCCTCGGCCTCCCTCGGCGGGGACCTTTCCCCCAAGGCCAGCTCTTGGAGAGACAGGCGTGCTGGGAGTCGCACCTGTCCGCCCAGCGGCGCCTTCCCGAACCCGAGCGGCGTGGGCCCGCTGGTTGGGCGCCTGGCCGCGGGCGGCGTCGGGAAGCTGCGCTTCCCTTCGGCAGGCTGCTGGGATACCAGCACCTCCGCGCTGGGTGTTTTCCTGAGCTGGTCCCCCACCATCTTTTCAGTGGTCTCGCTTGCGAGGGAAGCAGGAAAGAGGGAGACCCTCTGGGAAAAGGGCCTGGACGATGCGTGGCTCTTGCTGCCCGTGTCCCAGCGCCCCGAGCTCTTTGTCCGGGGACAGAAACCAGCCCGGGAGGCCCAGGAAGCGGTGGCTGTGTGGCGTGGCGACTGCGGGGAACCGGTCCGCTGGTAACAAGAGCCAGAGGGCACCGCGCGGGCGACGGAGGGAGCCTCCGAGAGAAGGCGCCCGTGCCGCTTGCTTGCAGCACTGAAACCCAACCCGCACCGGGGAAGCCTCGGTCGGCGGCGGCGAGGGTGGCAGCGCGTACCCGTCCCGGCTGCATTTTTCCGGAGGATGAGGGATGGGACGAGGCCAGCTCCCTCCTGCGGGAGCTCCCCGCGGTGACTCATCCCCGACAGGGGTCACCGGGCGTCTCTCCGCGCGCGGCCTTGGGCTGAACTCTCACCTGGCCAGCCTTCTCGAAAATGTGTGTCATTCCCTACGGGGCGGAGCGGCGGAGCAGGGAGCGGACCAGTGGAAACTCATCTCCGCCGCTGCAAAAACAGCTCCAAGCTCATGACTCGCTGGCCTCCGAGGTGTGACTGTGAAGGACGGAGCCGGCCCTCGTGCTCTCCACCACACAGACCCCAGGCCCCAGGCCCCGATGAGTGTCCTGTCCCCTGGAGCGGTCACCTTGGGGGGAGACACGTTTCTTCCGCTGGCCTGCGGAGCTGTTGGACCAGCCCTGGGGGTGGGGGTGGGGGGGTGGGGATGGGGGGAAGCTGGTGTTGTGACTTTGCGGTCATGATTCGTTTTTATCCAACAACTACATCACCCACGCTGGGTCCCGGAGCCTGGACGCACCGTGTCTGGCACCCAAGGGCTGGGACTGGCTATGGAAGCGCTCTCTGCACCCAGGGGTTGAGGCCGCCGCCCCCGGATGCTCAGAAACACCCGAGGGCAGCTCCCCGAGAAGGTCCCCGCCGTGGTTTGGGTGATGGTGTCATTGTGGAAATAAGCGAGCCGTCCTCGCCCCGCCTTCCCCAACACCCAAGGGCCTTTCTCAAAGAGCCTGTGGCTGTGGAATGTTCTGGACTGTTCAAAGGTCAGCCTCACCATGTGGTGGTCAGGCCCAGTTGGTGTGTGCGGCGTGGGTCCCATTAAGTGGTGGTATACAGCACAGTGGGGAAGGGCATGGATTCTGGAGCCAGACCGCCCAGGCTCACATCCCGGCCTTATCGCCTCGCGATGATATGACCTTGGGCTTGAAGTTGGAGAGGCTCACGGGCTAGGACATCCCTCAACCCAGGGGGGCCCTGCAGGTGATGCCACCAGATCCTGAGGCCGCTTGAGGCATTTTAGGAACTGCTGGTCAAAGAGATGACGCGACTACCCAATGTCCCTCTGCTGGTGCAGTGGTCGGCAAACTCAACGATTGACATTTCTTCTGAGAGCCAAATTTTTAAACTTAAACTTCTTCTAACGCCACTTCTTCAAAATAGACTGGCCCACGCCGTGGCTATTTTGTGGAAGAGCCGCACTCAAGGGGCCAAAGAGCCGCATGTGGCTCTCGAGCCGCAGCTTGCTGACCAGGGTGCTGGTGTCACTCGGGAGCTGATTGGAGAGCCACGCCCTCCAGAAGACATGCGGCCCCACTGTGTCCTTTAATACTCATGCCACTAACAAAAGGGGACCCCGTGTTAAGGTGGAGTAGACTCAACCCCAGGTGAGCAGCCAGCTGAGTCCCCTGTTTCCCTCCTCTTCCCCCCCCATACACACCGCCGCGGATGGGAAGTACTTCCAGGTCAGGAATGGGGAGGCTCAGACGATGCCCCCTTCCCCACTGCTCACCGGTTTTCACCCTTCAGCATGCCCAACCGATAATCAGAGTCCCCAGTGAACTCCCGACCATGCGTTCTGTGTAGTGATTGGAGATTAAGTGTTGTGACAATAATTGCCACTCCTTTGTGACTTTGTCAATGACCCACCACCAGCCAGGGTAGGGGGCATCCCTCAGCTCGGACTCAGGTGTCCGGGCTCCCCACTGTCCGAGGTGCCCTCTCGCCGCCCTTATTCTAGGAAATGTAATGCAGACCATCATCATAACCCCAAGTCAGGGTCAGTTAGGGTCACCTGGCTCCGGGTTTTGGGTCAAGAGTGCGAGTCCTAGCATTTTGCATCCGCTGCATAGAAATCAGAGCGGGGTGGAGACCCGTTTCTGAAGCTGGAACCGTGGCCGCGGTGCTTCCCCTCTCCCGGAAGCACATCCTGCCCCGTTCTGCGGCAGGTGATGGCCAGAAGCTGGGTGAGCGTAGCCATGTTATCATTTTTTCTTTCCTGTGTGGGGCATCTTGAATTAACAAAGGAAAAGACAGAAGGAAGAACTGATAAGAGTTGGAGATAAAGTGTTTCCAAAATGTGGGCAATGGAAACGGAGTTTTTTGTGTTTTTTTTTTTAAAGAAAAGAAGTGGAAGAAATGGTGTAGGTTTTGGCCAGAAAGAGGGACAGGGTTTGGGGCTGCATGTTGTTTGAGGAGCAGACCCAGGAGAACGTCAGTTCAGATGCAGCAGAGGTGAGAGGGAGGGCATCCAGAGGCAACAGGATCTCGGAGGTGGAGCACTGGGCCGGGAGTCAAAAGACTTGGTTTCTGATTCAGGCGATACCGCAGGTCATTGTGGCGCTTCGAGGAAGTCATTGCCCCTTTCCGAGCCTCAGTGTCCTCCCTGCAAAACAGAGCTGATAATCCCCAGCTACCTCCCAAGGTGACTGAGAAGAGCAAAGGAGCTAAGGCAAAGATGAGATACTTTATTTTTAAGGTGCCATTATAATTGTTATTTATTATTTCTGTTATTTTAAAAAATATTTTTTACTGATTTTATTGAGAGAGAGAAAGGGAGAGAAACGTTGATGTGAGAGCAAAACTTCAATCCGCTGCCCCCTGCTGGATGAAGCCCGCAACCCAGGCCTGTGCCCCAACTGGGATCAAACCATGGAGCGGTCTCTTGATGCACAGGATGACGTCCAACCAACTGAGCCACGGCTGCCAGGACTTGTTGTTGTTATGAATATGATGTCGCTGGTAGGAATGAAGTGGAGAAAGATTGGAAAGATGAGGTCTCGTTGCTAGTAGGCCATCTAGGAGGGCTGGAAAGATGGCGGAGACATCATTGGAAGGAATTGAAGGTAGAAGGAATGATGCACAGAGCACCCATTTATCTCATCTCAGACATAAGAGGTCCGAGCCCAGCCACCTGGGAGAGCTAAGCTCCCTCTGGGTGTGTGTAGCGGGGCTGAGGCTCCCTCACTGTGTCTTGCTCATCGGTATTTGCGGAGGCTTATGGAGTCCAGAGCTCCATGCTGGGAGTGTGAAGGTCAACCCAAAGATGTTTCCGTTAACGGGTTTTATTCCCGTTTCTCCACTCTTGTGTTCCCATTCCCAGACCGCGGTTAAGCTCTCCTTGTCCACACGGAGTATTGCTTGGTCTTTGGCCTTCCCTTTCACCCCCCTCTCCCCCATATCTCTCCTGCTGTGCTTCGAAGCCTTTCTATGGGTATGTAGAAACTGACTCAGGAGTCTGGGGTATATCTGGCCGGAAAGACATCACTTCTAGGGATGCTCCCAGTGGCTTCTATGGTCTCCCCAACAATCCCCCATCGCACAAGTCAGCCTTTGGCCCTGGGGGAAGAGATTCAGTGCAGGAAACAGGCATGAGAAGGCAAGGCAGTAGATGCTTCCGTGTAGCCAGGAACCGAGGTCCCGCTGACAAGGTCCCTGTCAGACCGCCGCCGCCGCCGTGCTGCTGGAGAGGAGCCCTGCTCAGGGATGCGGGTTGTTAACCTTGGAGGAGGCAGGTGCCAGGGGTGAGCCGTGGTGGCTCGTGCTCCATCTCCCCCTTCCTTGTCTGCAACACTTCTTCCTGAGCTTTGGGCTTGTCCCTAGTCCTCTTAAGAGCGTGTCCTGCACAATGAGGTGGGCTGGGAGCTTCTCTTCTCTCCCCTCCCCTCCCCTCTGTATAGATGGCTTCAGGGGTAAGCTGTGTTTCATTTTTCTTGAACACCATCCCCTTCCCCTGACATCCCTTCTAGCTGCTTCTGGAGGTGTGGTCCCCCAGGCGGCCATGTACCCGGGTCTCCATAGACCCCCACAGTTTCCTCAGCACACCGCTGAAACCTGTTAACGGTGTTCTGCTCCATGATGTCATTCAGGTCAGGCAAGCAGTGACCTCGGGGGCTGAATTCTCTGGCCCTGCTCGACGTCCCTGAAGCATTAGGCCACATGGACCTCTTCCCCTTGGAAGGCCTCTTCCCCTGGTCTTCATGATCAGGTTCCTCCCCACGTTTCTGCCCAGCCCTGTCTCCTTCCTCCATGGCCTGCCCTCCTGCTCCAGCTCCTGAAATGTGGGTGTGTCCCGAGGTGAGCCCTGCCTTCTACGGTTCAGTTCTCATCCCAATGACTTCACTTATTCTTAGAGGTGAGCTGTACATGGGTCCGATTCGTCCGCCGATGCTCTAGTCCTTTTGGAAATACCGAATATTCTGATCTCACACTTAGAACATCTGAAATCTCATTCCCAAGCCAAAATGTATTCCTCTGTCGTCTTCTCTGTTTAGGCCGAGGAGAAACCCCAGGAGCCCCATCTTGGTCTTCTCTGACTTCTCAACCAATCCGCCAGTCTCGTTGGCCATCCCGTTGTAATGACCCGCCTTCACCTGTTCCTTCCGTTCCCACTGCCAGCACCCATGTTCTCTCCCCCTGCAGACGTGCCTACCCTCCCAGCTGGTCTAACCCGGCCCCCTTCTTGCCAAATCCCACCTGTCCCACGGGCTCACACTCACTGTTACAGAGCACCTCCTCCATGCCGCCACGTTCCCGGGGAAGCAGACCTGCTGGCACGGAGAGGATGCTAAGCTCAGGCCTGCCTTTCCCAACAGTCTCACCCCTTTGAGGAGGAGGAGATGGATGACAGGCCGGCGAGGTTATGAACCGCAGGAAGCTGGGGTGTGTGTGGCGTGGGATAGCCATAGGGGAAGCCCTTTAATGTCCCAGGGCTGAAGGCAAGAGTTGGCCGGGTAATCAAATAAGTCAGATAAACATTTAAATATTTGATTTTAACTCAAGACATGTAAATGTGCATCCATGTGCCAAGCTTTTGATGTCGGGCCAAGACGAGTTTTCTTTGAGTCGGGTCCGCTGGTGAGGTTCTGTGTTCTTTCTTGTGCGTAAACCTTGCCCACAACGCACCGGCTCCAGTCTCCCGTTTCATTAAAGGGCAGCGAGTCCTCGGAGGAGCTTGTGTGAAGTTATCTGCGTTCAGAATCTCCTATTTTTTTTTTTTTTGTAAGTCCTTTCCAATCTTTTCCAGATAGCCTCTCACATCTCGGCCGACGGCACTTCTTTGTAAATGTAGGGACTTGCTTCGGTCGTCTTTCCAGTTTCGTTGTGTAGAGACAACGGCGCTTCTCACGCTGTTTTAAGCGAGCGGAGAGCCCACACCGCCCCCCGGAGAGAGCAGCGGCGCTCAGATGCAGGGCAGAGAGCCCGCAGCCGTGGGTAGCACTCACCTTGCTGTGCACGGGGGCCTGAGAGGAGGAAGTGTCAGCTATGCCGCAAGTGCAGTGAGTAGAGAGGGGCCAGGAAGCTTGGATGACCTGAGCTACCTTAACCAGATGGACAGGGTGGGGGGATAAGCCTCAAGTCTTCACCACAGGTCTGAAGAACCAACGGCGCCGTGACAGCGTGATGGACAGACACACCACCAGAGAGGCCTCGGGGCTGCGTTTGAAAGGAACGTTTATGAGTCAGCGATGCGGTGCGGCTGCCAAAGGAAGCTAATGGAATCTTCCATCGCTGATTATCCCCCACCATTCGTTCCGCTCCTTGTCTGTGTACAGCCCGGGGGCCTGGGGGGAATTGTCCGTGATTTGTATAATCCCATCAGAACGACTCCATCTTCTTTGCCACGTGGTTGATCCACACGCAGCCTTTCCCTGGCTACAGAGGTTGGTCCGGGAAGAGACCAATGTATGACCCAGTTTGGCCCAAAGAGGCGTGAGAAGACATTGGCTGGAGGCTGCTGTAACAACATCGCTATAACTCTCTGGAGAAGGTGCCGGAAACCAGCCCTCTCTCTTATGCCTCGGATGGAAGATATGTGGATGCAAAGCCTGCCACCACAAGGAACACCCACCCTCGGGAGAGGCTAATGCCACCATGGCCCAGAGGACGGGTAGAAGATACCAAGTCTCGGTGGCATTTTGAAGGAAACCAGTTCTACCCCTCGACCTTTCCGTTACCCACACCAGAAAATTCTCTTAAGCCATTTTGACCTGAGCTCTCCGTTACTTGGCACAGAGAGAGCCTTAGTTGCCACAGAGGAGAGAACCCCAGCTTCCGCTGGGGGAGGCGTCTTGCTCGGCATGTTGCGCCCGCACGCCGAGGAGCTGCCGAGTGGCCGAGGAAGACCCACGAGGCGCAGGGAGGGAGGGTCAGAGGATCGGGTTTTAAAAGCATGTGCAGCGGGGTGTATGGATTCATAACAGCGCTCCTCTGCATGGAAAGCCCAGCGCGTACCTTTTAAAAGGACGAGGTTCATGCTTCGGGAGCACAGGGACTGCGTGCGGTAAGGTGCGATAAGGTGCACTCGCCGCCTCCACGAACGCGCTGGGAGCAGCCGGAGGAGAGCATTTCCATCCACAAAGGCGCACAGGGGGATTTGAATAAAAAGAAGCTGTTTTGTCTAGTCATTTTGTGGGAGGGAAACCCAAATCCCAAATTGTCATCATTCCAGCATAGAAATAGCCACCGGAGTGTTGTTTTCACAAGAGGCTGTGTCAGGGTGGCCCCGGGGGGGAGTGTGGAATGACATTCCCGGGAGATTTCCATCTGGGGAGAGACAGCCCCTGAGAGCCGGCTGCCGTCTCTGGTGGCCGGAGAGACCTCCGGACGGGCCACTGCTGGGCCCGCAGCCTCCCTGGCTGCTTCCGCCCTCGCCCTCCTCGCGGCGGCGGCTTGCACGCTTCCTTCCGAGGCCTCGAGTGCAGGAGGGAAGCCAGCAACTTCTCTCCGTGTACCAGGACGCTACAGAAACAAACAGGCGGGGAGCCGTGTGACTTGGGCCGGGACCTCCTGCTTAGCTGTGGGCTGTTTCTGTAACACAGAAACCTCCAAACACACAGGCTCAAGCAAAGTGGATGTTTATTTCTCTTTCGCTCGCTAGCTCGGAGGTAGGGGCCGAGCCTGGCGAGTAGGCAGCTCTGCTCCATGATGTCATCCAGGACAGGACCCAGCCTCTGCCCCGCTGCTCTCTCCCTCCGGGGTGTTGTCTCCATCTGCCTGGGAGAAGCTGCTTCCCCGGAGGCCTGCGCTCATTCCAGCCCGCCTGAAAGTGGAGGGAGGGGTGGCATTGAAGGAAGGGATGTGGAGGCTGCATGTGTCGTTTACGCTCACTGGCATGGCCTCACACTCGTTATGGCCACATCAGGCTGTAAGGGTATCCTGCGAAGTAGGGTCTCAAGCTGGAGGCCACGTGCCCCCATAACTAAAAGGAAGGGCCAGAGTGGGGACAGGTAGCCTCTCTTCCGCCCTGATTGGTTTGGCTCAGCGGAGGGGTGGGCAAACTTTTTGACTCGAGGGCCACAATGGGTTCTTAAACTGGACCGGAGGGCCGGAACAAAAGCAACCTGACCGTGCTGGCACTCTCCTCTTGGGCTGCCGGTGAAGGAGTGGAGGGGAGAGCAAGAGAGCCCTCCGCTCTTTTGGCTCCGTGGGCCGGATAGAACAGCCAAACGGGCCGGATCCAGCCCGCGGGCCATAGTTTAGTTTGCCCACGGCTGGGAGCATCAGCCTGTGGACTGAAGGGTTCCAGGTTCGATTCCAGTCAAGGGCATGTACCTTGGTTGCGCACACATCCCCAGTAGGGGGTATGTAGGAGGCAGCTCATCGATGTTTCTCTCCCTTTGATGTTTCTACTCTCTATCCCTCTCCCTTCCTCTCTGTAAAAATATCAATGAAATGTATTTTTTTAAATAAAGCTTCAGGTCCTGCATCAATAGAACGAGGGCCACAGGATCACAGAACAGTCTCTCCACCCATTGCCTTACGCCCTCAGTGTCTCCACCTATAAAATGGAAACATCAATCAGCTCAAGACACACGTAGGTGGGTACTCACAAGGGAGCTGCCATCACAGCTGTCTTCAGTCAGCCAATCAACTCACAGGCTTTGCGGTCAGGGTGCTGGGGATCAGCAGTGAACACACCAGGCTAAAGCCCAGTCCTTGGGATCTTGCATTCTAGTGTGTGTGTGTGTGTGTGTGTCGGGGGGTAGGCAGTGGCACATACTCGGGGAGAACTGTGGACTCTTCTGACCACCCTGGGCTCTTTGCCAGAGTCTTCCAGGCGGTTGCCGCAGTTAGCATGTACTGAGCACCTCTGTGTGCCTGGCACTGTGTGAAGCTCTTTGCAGGCATCGCGTCATTTAATTTTCACCAGGAGCCGATGAAGTCGAATTATTATTCTCATTTCAGAAGCGGGGGAAAAATGAGGCTCATAAAGGTGAAGCAGCTTACCCAGGGGTCGCACAGCGGGGGTGCCAAGAATCAAGCCCAGGCTGCCTGCTCTGGCGCCTTCCTGGCACTGGGAGGAGGAGTGGGCGTTGGCCAGGGGCGCCGGGGCCAGGAGCACTGCAGGGAGAGGAAGTCACAGGCCCCGGCCCAGAGGTGCGGAGGCTGGGGCAGGTGAGCACCGAGAGGCTCTATGTGGCTGGAGCCGAGGAAAATGCGAGGCAGATATCGAAGAGTTTTAAACAGAATGGGGGCACGCTTGGATTTGTGCTGTAGAAGGCTCACCCTGATTGCAGAGGAGAGAGTGGAGCAGAGGGGGAGACTGAGGCAGGGTGACAGCAGCCGGGGGGAGGGCTGGAGTCGACTGCTTCCCCTCGTTGAAGTCCGGGGCTGAAAGAGAAGGTGCCCCTCTGGGCATGCACCTAGTTTTCCTCGAGTTCCCTCTGGGTGCTCGTCCCACCAGCCCCCAGAGGATCAGTCATGCTGGGGGTACAGCTCACCCCTCTTTCTCAGGCAGCGGCCCCGCTCTTGTTTGGGGCCCTGGGCTGGGCCCGATTTGCCCAGCAGTTTAAAAATGAGTTCATGAAACTGGTGAAGAGAGCAATCCCACTCTGTTTCTTTTTTAAAAATATATATTTTATTGATTTTTTATAGAGAGGAAGGGAGAGTGATAGAGAGCTAAAAACATCGACCAGCTGCCTCCTGCACACCCCTTACTGGGGATGTGCCCGCAACCAAGGTACATGGCCTTGACCGGAATCGAACCTGGGACCTTTCAGTCCACAAGCGGACGCTCTATCCATTGAGCCAAACCGGTTTCGGCCTTCTATGTTTCTTTAAAGCCAGACTTGTGCTTCCCGAAGTCAACCCTGTTGAGGACTGTGACCCTGTAGAGCACGGAAGGGAGGCTTACATCTGGGCGCGTCCCCAGGTGCCCCTGCGCTGCGGCCACCTGGCCCTTCCACCCGGTCCCCAGTCCAGGGAGAGTGCGGCGCCTCTGAGCCACTCCTCTCCGGGCTAAGGGTCCGGCCCAGGAAGGTGACGGTCTAAGAGTCCCCGAGTCCCGGGGTAATGAAGACGGCTCGTGAGCATCCTGCCCCCAGGAGCTTCTGATCGAAGAACCGGGAGGCTGGGTGAAGCCACCTTGTCCCGGCCCCGCTGCTGTCCCTCCGCCCCCGAGGCTGCAGCAGGACACAGTGACTTTCCTGGAGGATGGGGCTGCCGTGCCCAGAGCTGAGGGCCAGGCGAGTGAGCCAGAACCAGCTCCACCAAGCTGGCGCCCATGGTGAACAGGTGGCCCCGATGGGGACAGGCGGGAGGCAGGAGGCAGGGGAGCGGCAGAAGGTCGTGCTGAGAGGGTCCTGGCACGCCCAGGTGGGCGTCCATCTGCAGATCGGCCTCCAGGGTCCCGTGGCCACCTGCTCTGTGGCTTGCAATTTCCCGCTGCCCTGCTCTGGAGGATCTGGAGGGGTCCCTCGTGAGGGGGGGTCCGGAGTTTGTCACCGGTTCCCCGGGCAATGTGGGTGCCGACCCTTCCCCTCTGTGGGCCTCCGTCTCCTTTTTAAGAAACGAGGGGTTGGCCTTAGACGTCATCTGAGGCCCCTCCAGGTTGAGAGGCCGGACCGTGTCTGGAGCTCCTCCCGCCCTGGTGACTGACGCTACATAGGGGTCCCGGACAGATGGGTGGCCAGGCTCCAGGTCCGACTCCACCCCGCTCCCAGGCGGGATGGGCATTTGGGGACCGAGACCTGGGGCAGACCCGGAAGCCTGGGACGTGTTCAGATGTCGCAGATGCAGGGTTTTTCTGCTTCGGTGACACTGCTTGGGCTTTCAGGCAGGCCGGCAGCTTGGCTGGGCCACGGTAACTCCTTCCGCGCCGGCCGGGAGCGAGCGTGGAGGACCGCCGGGCGGAGCGTCTGTCCTTCCCGGTCAAGAGGGTGAATGACTTCCGATCCAGAGAAGCGGCTTCTCTCGGGTTCCTCGTGGCCACCCATCACGAAGGCCTCTCTCACACCCGCTCACCCTGCCTGGCGTGTTGTGTCTGATCTATGTAGATGGCTTGGTGGGCTGACTACTTTCTCTCTCGCCCGATGCCTGGACCTTGGGTGGCTGCCACGGGGACGGAGGAGATGGATGTGGGGCTGGTCCTCCCGGCCCAGGGGCAGGCTGTTCTCCCCACGGGGAGCTGATCAAACCGGGCACAGGAACCTGATTGGCTCGCTCTTTATTATTCAATGAGCGCACACATTTCGCCTGCTCTCCAATTTTTTTTCCCTCCCAATAAACACCTTGCAGCGGCCCCGGAGGCAAGAATTTCCTGTGGAGAATGCGCACCTTCGCGAAAGTTTTGCCTGCGCCTTGCTGGTGCTCCCGCTCCCAGGTCCCTGGCAGGTGTCTGGCTGTGGGTCAGACTGAGCATTACTTCCCCCTTCTGAGCACCCCCTGCCCTGCCACCGCCCGGACCCAAGAGGCCCCCGAGCCCGGGGGGCCCTCAGCCACTCTGGGTCCTTCTCCCGAGCTCCCCCCAAACCCCGCGGCGCTGGGGACCGGGCTTGTGTTCGCAGCTGCAGCTGCCTGCCTGTGATCGCCTTTTTCCAGGCCAGGCCTTCGTCTCCTTTTATAACCTGGCTCTCTGGCCACCAGCCTCCTGCACTCTCTGGCGACCACTTGTTAGAGTGGCTACACAGAGTTAAAATAAAAAATAAAAAAAACACTAACAAAACTTTCTGGACACAGTAGCCTGGTTACTAAGCAGAACGCACACGGCTCCATTCTGTACCCAGAAACCCCGGAGCCCACGAGGCCGCCCACCCTTTGGAGGCCCGGCGGGGAGACGGCATTTGAGGACACGGGGAGCGGCCGGCCACGGCACAGGCTCCGGGCCGCGAGCGGAGACGGGCTTCAGCACCTGCTTCCTCCCCGCGTCAGGCGTTGATTCATCCCGTGGCGGGAACCGGGGGCCAGCGCGCTGCCGGCTGTTGGTTTTCCTCGCTTTCCCCAGCAACTTTCCCGAGGGCCCGTCCCGTGACACCGGGGAAGAAAGTCATCCAGTGTCTCTGGCCACGCGTGAGCCGAGAGAGGGGCACGCCGATGCCGGGGTGTGGAGGGTGTGGAGCCGGGCGGCGCGGGGCAGTGGCTCTTGCAGACTCACGGGGGCCGACTTCTTGCTGCCTGCCTTCCCTGGCCCTGTGTCCGCTCGGGGACAGAAAGCAGGCCAAGAGCCCGGGGAACATTTAGCTTTTTGTTGTGAGGAGGAGAGAATTAGAAAGTCAAATGCTCTTAGGGACTGGCAGCCAAGAGGGGAGGGGGCAGGGAGGCTGGAGGGGCCTTGGCCACAGTCGCAGGGCTTGTCCATCCTGAGACTGCGGCAGGAGGGAGGGGCGGCCAGGAGCCGGCCGAGGTCGTGCCACCGCCACCGCCACCGCCACCACCACCATTCATTCTCTCTGGTCCCGAGGCCAGTGGGGCGGAGCCAACCACAGGGAGATGGGTTGGAAAAGTGCCAGCTTGCAAAGGGCCCTGGGTGCCAGGCAGAGAATCAACTGTGCCCAGCGAAGGCCTCTGGAGGGCTGGCTGTGGCTCATTTTCTGCACTGACACCTCCTCGGCGTGGCCTTACCAGAGAGCGAGCTGTGCTTCCCAAGTGGCTTTGGAAGAACTGAGGCTCCTCCCCCAAACTTTAAAAACTGGCCCGAGTTGTGCGTCAAGCTTCTTAGAAAAACTGTGGTAAAACACGGATGACACAGCACTTACCGTCTGAACCATTGTTAAGTGCGCTGTCCCGTGGCCTTAAGTATATTTACGTTATTATTGTGCAACCATCACCGCCATCTATTTCCAGAACTTTCTTCATCACCAGAGCTGATGAAGATGTCAGTGTTCCATGAAACACTAACCCCCCCCCCCCCATTCCCCGGCCCTAGCAACCACCATTCTACTTCCGTCTCTATCGATTGGACCACTCTAGGAACCTCGTGTAAGTGGAATCATACAGTATCTGTTCCCTCTGTGACTGGCTGATGTACCTTTACATAATGTCCCCACGGTTCATCCATGTTGTAGCGTGTGTCAGAATTCCCTTTGTTTTGAAGACTCATTAACTTCCTGTTTCATATGCATTGACCACATTTTGTTTATCTGTCTGCTCGTGGGCATTTGGGTTGCTGCCACCTCTTGGCAATTATGAATAGTGTTGCTTTGAATACGGGTGTACTCAAGCTATCTCTTAAAAAACAACTTTTGAAAAGTGTTTTTTCTTATGTCAGAAGTGTATTCATTAAAAAAAAAACACATTTTGAACATGTAAGCAAGCGTGGCCAGCGTGGCTCAGTGGTTGAGCGTTGTTGGCCTGTGAACCAGGAGGTCACGGTTCAATCCCTGGTCAGGGCACATGCCTGAGTTGTGGGTTCAGTCCCCAGTGTGGGGCGTGAAGGAGGTGGCCAACCAATTTTCTCTCTCATCATTGTTGTTTTCTGCCTCTCTCTCCCTCTCCCTTCCTCTTTGAAATCAATAAAAATGTATTACAAATAAACCAATAATGTAAGCAAGTTAACATAAAAATCGGAAATAAACTAGAAGAGGCGTCATTGAAAACCGCTTGAAGTCTAGCTGGACGGAAGTCCTGTACCTAAGGACATACAGAGGAAGCCACAGCAAGGCTAGCAGGAAGGGCGGAGATGCAGAGGGGGCTGCTTCCACATCCATGTGTGGTGGTTCAAAATTGGGAGGGAGATCTCAGACATGGAGGTCCCCATATCTGAGGAGCGAGGGGTCTCAGTCCCACCCTGGTCCTCCACCCCAGGGTTCCAGTGCCAGGAAGAGAAGTTCCCCAAACTTCTGGCTGTGAAAACCAGCGGAGATTGTGGCTGAGTGAAATGAGGGCTTCTGGAGTTCCAGGTGTTTCTCCTTAAGGGCTCGCTGCGCACGAACTTACTCCGACTCACTCGCTCTGAGCTCCAGCTCTGGGGCAGCAGCTTGAAAGGTCCAGGGACGCCTGGGGAGGAACTGCATTGTCCGGCATCAGGACGAGGCTGGCGGGGCAGCTTTCTCCAGGCCGAAGTGCTGGCAGAAGCCATTGTCCCTCTGCTGAGCCCTCCCACTGCAGATGCAGGTGGTGCCATATCTGAGTCTCTACAACCTGGCTAACACCATGGCCTCCCACTGCCCCCTTCCTCCCCTACTCCGTATTCCCTGAGACCCCGCCTCACCTAACTTGCAGGCCCACCCAAGCCCCTTCCATACAAACAGCCTGTGTTTACTCAGGCAGTGGATTTCCCTAAAATCTCAAAGGCCCACATACCCCAGACAAGCAGCATCTGGCCTCAGCATGCCCTGCACCTCTTGCTAAACAGCCCCAAGCTCTGCATGAGGGGCAGCCTCTCCCACGTGTAGCTTAGGCTCTCCCGAGGGGGCACTGCCAAGGCCAGCACAAGTGACAACCATCTGCAGATCACTTTGTAGCTCATGCTGGGTGGCTCTGGGCAGGGCACAGGCAGCGGCTGACCTTGTCCTGAACCTCCCGGGAGGCCCAGAGCCAGCACACTGAGTGCATAGCTTCAGACCACATCGGAGTACCACCAACCACCTCCACTAGTAACACGCTCAAGGGGCTGACTTGGTAGGCACCAGAGCCTGCTGAAGTGAGTCCTGCACAACAGCCCCTCCCTTGTATTTGCAGCTGGTCCTCACAGTGGATCAGCATGGGGGGGGGGGGCTGGCTCTCTAATTGAAGTGCCAACAGCAATCAAGGTTCAACTACAACAGGAGGGTGCAGACATCCCACACGAGGGCACACCTGGAGCACCCCGCTTGGGTGCCAACTGGGGAGGCTGTGCCACTGTGCCTTATAGGAAATTTATCATATAAGACCACTGGACCAAGATTGGGAGACATGGCAGCTCTACCCAATACATGGAAACAAACATGGCAGGGGGAGGGGGAGGAAGGAGGTGGAGGAATGGCCAAAATGAAGAGACAGAAAAACATGTCCCAAATGAAATAGGACAAAGCTCCAGAAAAAGAACTAAACAAAACGGAGACAGTTAAAAACGCTGGTTATAAGTATGATCAATAAACATAGGGGAAGAACAGTGGGGTTGGTGAACACACCATAAAACTCACAGATGATGTACTATACAAATGTACTGAAATCTGCATAACTTTATTAACCAGTGTTACCCCAATACATTCAGTAAAAAAGAAAATAAAAATTTTAAGAGTTTATTTGAGGAGTGCCAAACTCGGAAGTGGTTAGGAGCTCTCCACGGACAAGAGCTCAGGGAAAGACTTTTATAGAAAAAAGACAGGAGCAAAGTAGGGAAAAAAGAACAGGAGAAGAGCAGATCAACGTGGCAAGAACTTAAAGAGATAGGAAACATAAAAAAGGGCCAGTCATAATGAAGAATGCAATAACTGAATGAAGACTACACTAGAAGGAATCAACCATGTATTAGCTGAAATAAAGGATCAGATCATCAATTTGGAAAATAAGGAGGTAAACAAATCAGAATAGCAAAAAAATAAATAAATAAAAATAATAAGACCTCTGGGACAACTTCAGATATAACAACATCAACATAATGGGGTGCCAGAAGGATAAGAAAGAGACCAAGGAAGTGAGAACCTATTTGTAAAAATGGCAGAAAACACCCCTAAATTGGGGAAGGACATAGACACATAACTCTAGGAAACACAGAGTGTCCCAAACAAGATGAACCCAAAGAGGCCCACACCAAGACACATCATAATTAAAATACCATGGCTTAAAGACAGAGAGAATCTTAAAAGCAGTATGAGAAAAGCAGTTAGTTACCTACAGTCTTACCTCCCGTAAGACTGTCAGCTGCTTTCTCAGCAGAAACTTTGCAAGCCAGAGGAATTGGCATGAAATACTCCAAATGATCAAAAGCAAAGACCTAGAACCAGGATTACCCAGCAAAGCTATCATTTAGAATCGAAGGACAGATAAAGAGCTTCCCAGACAAGAAAAAATATAAAGGAGTTCATCACCAGTATTACGAATATAACAAGAAAAGTTAAAGAATCTTCTGTAAAAGAAGAAAAATGAAAGATGAAAATATGAGTAATCAAATGGCACTAAGCACATATCTATCATCCATTACTTTAAATGCAAATGTGTCCCTGAATCAAAGGACACAGGGTGGTTAAACGGATAAGAATATAAGACCCGCACATATGCTGTCTACAAGAGACTCCAGGTCAAAAGACACACAGAGACTGAAAATAAAGGAATAGAAAAAGGTATTTCATGAAAATGGAAACAAACAAAAAAGTTGGGGTAGCAGTACTTACACCAGACAAAATAGACTTTACAACAGAGGCCACATCAAGAGAGAAAGAAGAATATAGCAGTTTTACTTCTGGCTATTTATCCAAAGAAACCCAAAACACTAATTTGAGAAGACATGTATTCATATGTTCACTGCTGTATTATTTACAATATGGAAGGCATCTAAGTGCCCATTGATAGATGAGTGGATAAAGATGATTTGGTACATATATACAATTTGGTACATACATATATAATGAAATATTAATCAGTCATAAAAAAAGAACGAAACCTTGCCATTTGCAACAACATGGATGGACCTAGAGCATCCATAGGCAAACTACAGCCCGCAGGCCGGATCCGGCCCGTTTGGCTGTTCTATCCGGCCCGCGGAGCCGAAAGAGCGGAGGGTTCTCTTGCTCTCCCCTCCGCTCCTTCACCAGCAGCCCAAGATGAGAGTGCCAGCATGGTCAGGTTGCTTTTGTTCCGGCCCTTCGGTCCAGTTTAAGAACCCATTGTGGCCCTCGAGTCAAAAAGTTTGCCCACCCCTGGCCTAGAGGGTATTGTGCTTAGTTAGACAAATACCTATGATTTCACTTATATGCATAATCTAAAGAGCAAAATGAACAAACAAAACAGAAACAAATCCATAGACACAGAGAAAATTTTGAAGGTAACCAGTTAGTAAGAGGGACTTAGAGGCTGGGTGAAAAAGTTAAAGATATTAAGAAACACAAATTGATAGTTACAGAATAGTCTTGGGGATGCGGGATACAGCATTAGGGAATATAGTCAATGATATTATAATAACTAGGTATGTTAGATGGGTAATCTGGGTGATCACTTCATAAATTAGAAATGTCTAATCATTGGGTTGTATGCCTGAAAATATAAGATTGTGCATCAAGTGTAATTGAAAAATAAAAATTATTTAAAAAAGGAAAATAGATTATTTAGTGCCAGTTGCAGGTCATTAAATTTTGTAAAGCTCTAAACATTATATGTTGTACTAATTATCAAAGATGAAAATGGCAACTGCTTAATAAAGTTGGAAATTTGAGAGCAAAAAAAGAAATGTAGACAACTTAAAAGAAATCACCCATAATCTCATTATCCTGGCAGCTTTTGGTGTGTATGCTTCTATTTTGATATACGTAGTTCTGTTTCACCTTTAGTGCATGCATACATTCCATTTCTAAGAATAGGATTTCATGTTCAAGCATACACTATTTGGTAACTTGCTTTTCTCAACTTACTGATGTCTTGATGCTCTTGCAGTAACATAGTTCTAATGATTGCTTGGCGTTTTAGTACATGGATGTACCACACATCCTAACCAGTTTTTCTCTGCTTTCCCAGTTTTTCCCTGTTACCACCAGCTCGTGGGGCGCATCCTTGGCGCCTAACCTCTTGTACATGTGCAGTCCTTTCTGTGGGAGGGAGTCTTAGAACCACAGTCGGTGGGTTAATCTTTCACACATATTGGCAAATTGCTTGTCAGATGAGTTTTACTTATTTGCATTTTAATCAACAGCTTGGAATGGTTGTGCTTTCTGCATTCCCTTGCAGATACTGAGTGTTGTCATTCACAAATTCTCTGCCAATGAGAATGGTAAGAGATTGCGTCTTGGTTTAAAAAGTGCACATTTCCTTGAACATTTAAAAATGTTAGCCGTCTGTATTCTTTATCTTTTAAAAAAATATATTTTATTGATTTTTACAGAGAGGAAGGGAGAGGGATAGAGAGAAACATAAATGAGAGAGAAACATTGATCAGCTGCCTCCTGCACACTCCCTACTGGGATGTGCCCGCAACCAAGGTACATGCCCTTGACCAGAATCGAACCTGAGACCCTTCAGTTCTCAAGCCGATGCTCTGTCCACTGAGCCAAACCGGTTAGGGCTGTATTCTTTCTTTTGGGAGTTGCTTATCCATGCAGTTTGCATATTTTTTCCCTGGGGGTGGATTAATATTTTCTTATTAACCTGTAGGAAGCCTTTGTATATCAAGGATGTAAATTGTTTGTTCTATCCATTACAAACAGTGTTACCACAGTTTGTCCTTCGCGCCTCAGTTTTGCTACTAGTATGTATTTTTGACATAAAAATGCTTTTATTTTCTTGCAGAGGTATTTCTGAGCGTTTTCTTTTTAAGTTCTGCATTCGGTGTCATTCTTAGTGATTATGCTCCTCTAATACGTTATAGATATTCATCTACATCGTTTATTCTAACACTTCCATACTTAGGTTTTGAATAATTCTCACACTTAAACCTTGTATTCCTTTCTAACAGGACCTGATGTCTCCTGTGAGGTAAAGAATCCAACCTTATGTTTTCTCAGCATTGTCCTTCTCCTACTGGTTCCAAAGGCTCCCTTTGTCATCTGTTAATTCTCACGTATTCTTGGTTCTGTTTCCGGAGTTCTTTCTGTCCAATGATATGAATCTCTGTTCTTTTGCCAATTCCACGCCGTTTTAATATTTTAATTATTTTAGGGCATGAATCCCATGATTACAAAATTTCTTGGCCGCTCTCTTCCATTTTATTTCCAAATGAATGTTAGAATGATTTGGTCAACTTGGAAAAAAAAATTCCTCTGTGATTCTGGTTGAAATCGCATTAAATCTGTAGAACGTGGAGGGAATGGGAATGTTTATAAAAAGACTGGATCTGCTCCCCTGGGACGTCAGCATGCCCATCAGATGTTCACATGGTTTTCTCACATAGGTCAGTCCCTGTACATTTCTTGACACCTGGGCATTTTGTATTGTTTGCAGTCCAGGTGAATGCTATCTTTCCCCAGTATATTTCCTAATTGGTTGCTGTTGGTATATATATAAAATGGGTTTTTATGTATTTTATTATTACTAGAGGCCCAGTGAACAACATTTGTGCACCGAGGCAGGGATCCCTCAGCCCAGCCTGCACCCTCTCCCATTCTGGGACCCCTCGGGGGATGTCTTCCAGCCAAGGAGGCTGGGGAGGCTCCTGCCACCATCCCTGTGCTCGCCAGCCATGAGCCCGGCTTCTGGCTGAGAACCGCTCCCTCTGCGTTGAGTGTCTGCCCCTTGGTGGTCAGTGAGTGTCATAACGCAGTTATGTCAATTTGCATATTAGGGTTTTATTATATAGGATTTTGTTAATCCTCACTGGAGGATTTTTTTTCCCCCCGATTGATTTTTCAGAAAGGATGGGAGGGAGAGGGAGAGACAGAGAGAGAGAAACACTGAGAGAGACACATCGGTTGGTTGCCTCCTGCACACACCCTAACCAGGGCCGGGGGCCAAGCCTGTAACTGAGGAATGCGCTCTTGACCGGAATCAACCCTTCGGCCCTTTAGTTCCAGTGCTGATGCTCAAACCCCTGAGAAAAACTGAGCATGGCATTTTCCCACGAATTTATTTAGTAATCATCCTGCTTACTGAACTGAGGGGCAGTCTTCCTGGGTTTTATGGTAGTCCCTTATAGCATCCTGCTAGCATCTTCTGTGCCTTTTCAATGCTTTCTGTCATTCCTTCTCTTTTCTTCTCTTACTGCATTGGCTATACCACCCAGAACAATTTTAAACAGTAGGAACGACAGCAGGCACTTTTGTCTTATTTCTGAGTTAAGTGGAAATGTCTCTAGTGTTTCAAATGTCTCTGCTTAAAGAGTGTTAAGCTAATTTTATTTTTATGTTTTAGAGGCATTGTTAGCACATAATTAAACATTGTTTTATAATACAGTAATATTGCCAGGGACAAATGGGTGTTACATATCTATTTGGCTATGGGCCCCCAAAATTTCTATTTTTTCCCCTCACATTTCCCTTCTCTTTCTCTTGGATTCATGACTTGCTGAAACTTTCCTTGTATCTTTTCTCTTGTTCGAGAGCTGTTATCAGTTATATCTGCCATCACTGGATCTACTTCCAAAAGTTATTCCTCTCCCTCTTCTTCCTTTCTTTTTTTTTAAAAAAAAACCATTGTTTTAATTGAGTGTGGAAAACATTTTAAGCACTACAAAAGTAAAAATTCAAAAGCAAAAAAAAAAATCCTAAACATTATAATAAAAAGTATCTCCCTCTCACACCAAATCCTTGCTCACTTTGAGAAAGGCAACATTTTTGTATCCTTCCAGATAGGTTCAATGCATATACCGGGATATATGAATATATATCTTTATATTTTTTTACACAAACAGAATCACACTATTCATACAATTTAGTGCTTTTTTTTTCATTTAATATATTGTGGCAATCTTTCTAAACCAGCACATATGAATCCAGGCAACATTATTTATACAGTGTTCAGTATATTTAAGTTTTTCCAGTCTTTTGCTGTAACAAAAACAGCTACAGTGAACATCTGTATAAATATAAGCCTTTGCTCTTCTTTGCTGACTTTCTGCCCCTCATCTACTTACTCCCTCCTTCCTTCTCTCCCTGCCTCCCTATCTATTTACTTATTACAAAATTCTATAAGGAACGTCCTGGATGTAGATTTGCATAATCTCATGATGTATTTATAATAAAATTCCTGCAGGTGAAATTTCTGGGTCAAAGGGTAAGCATATTTTCTATTTAAATTTGCTTTCCAAAAAGATCAAAGCAATTGTGTTTCTACCAAAAATATATGAAAATTCTTCAGACTCTTGCCCACAGTAGTTATTATAAAAAATGTTTTGCATGTGTATTAGGGAAAACAATCATCACACGCCATACTTGTAAAGGTTGAATTGCTTTTTTCTCAATTTAGTATCTATATTATTTTTCAAATAGTATATGATGTAGAAAAAAATAAGAAGAAAAAGTTATTGAGTAATCCTTTTCAACTGAGAAAAATCATCACTTATATTTTGCTGACAGTCCTTTAAGATACCTCGCTGTATGTAATTGTGCATAGATTTTACCCTGTGCCATTTAGGGACTGCATTTTCTGCTCAGCAATATGTCATAAATATCTGAACTGGCCAGTAAATAGCTTTACATCCTCATTTTAATGGCTCATTATATGGATTTCTAGAATTCATGTAAACAACTCCCTTTGTCTACCTTATGATGCAAATAATGTTTTTCCATTGTGGCATTTGCCATTTAATTATGCCTGTGTGTGTGTGTGTGTGTGTGTGTGTGTGTGTGTGTGTGGTTTTTTTAAAATTTAAATCCAAAGGTTAACTTTTATGACAGGTCAGTATCTTCCTTCAAGGATTTTTGCCTTTGTCATTTTTCATGCCAAGATGAAACTTTCGCCATTTAACCTCCACTTCCCCAGCCTGTTTTAATTCATGCTGTTCCCCATCTGGAGGGCCTTCCCTTCCAGTTTCCACTTGTTGAAATACCACCCATTGTTCCAAGTCTACCTCAAACTTCTCTTCCTCCGTGGAGCCTCCATGATTCTCTATAACCAGACACTGTTCCCCCCCCCCCCACTAAACTCATTATGTCCCGCTTACATTATGTTCATGTCTTACTTGCAACGTTGATCGAGTTTTTCCTAACAGTTACGTCCTTGTAGACCCTGTGCTCTGAGGGCTCGGACGGTCTTCCGTGTCTCCGACTCGTGCTTGGCGCACAGCAGGGCCTCAGTGAATACTTGCTAGATGGAGTCAGACAGGCGTCGGGTAGACCGACAGATCAGGTCTAGCTCAGGGAGTTGATTGGCATGATTCTTGAGCAAGACCAGGCACGGGCTTCTCTTAGTTCCTGTACTGATTGCGGAATTCTCCATATTTGTGGTTTGTTGTTCCTAAGAATTGCACACTTGTTATTTGTTGGCTTTTACACATGCCGACCCAGTGACATCTGGCTCTCTTGGCAAAAGGCCTGGCCCCTGGGACACTGTTATGAGCAAACAATGCTTGGGGAACAGGCCAGTCGTGCAAATCCAGGCCAGAACCCGTGACAGGGACCTGGCCAGGTGAGTGGTGAACGTACCTGGATCTTATCATGAGACCTGGCTGCCTGAGAGGCACGGAGATGGCACTGAGAGCCCTGCTGTGTCTTCTTATCGCGTCTTCTGATCGGGAGGTTTGTGAGCTGTCCATCACACATAAGAGATAACAGTAGACATGACAAGATGCTCAGCTTCCTGAGTCATCAGGGAAGTGCGAATTTAAAGCACAAGGCACTTTCACTACGTGTCCGCCCAAATGGTTAAAGTGAAAAAAGAGAATATCAAGTACTGGCTGAATACTCTGCTGGCAGGATGTAAAGTAGTACAATTATTTTGGAAAAATGGTCTGTCTTTATCTACTAACGTGGATATGTGTACGCATATGACCCAGTAGTTTTCACTGTTAGGTGAGTACCCATAAGAAATGTGTACCTGCCCTAACCGGTTTGGCTCAGTGGATAGTGTCAGCCCGTGGACTGAAGGATCCCAGGTTCAATTCCCTTGGCTATAGGCACATCCCCAGTAGGGAGTGTGTAGGAGGCAGCTGAATCAATGTTTCTCTCTCATTGATGTCTCTAACTCTATCCCTCTTCCTCACTGTAAAAAAATCAATAAAATATACTTAAAAAGAAAAGAAAAAGAAATGTGTGCCTATGCTACCAAGAGTCACAGAAAAACACTGTAAGGGTTCCAGTCTGGACTCTGGTCAGAGACACCCATCCACAATAAAATATAAAAATAAAATGTGATGCATCATCCAGTGGAATGCCGTACAGGAATGAGTGTGAATAACCCACAGCTACAGCAACAGTTGGCTGAACCTCACAAACGTGATGCTGAGTAAAAAAAGCCAGACACACACTATATGATCGATCCACTTATATGAAGTGTAGAAACAGGCAAACTAAGCGAATGTATGTTGTTAGAAGACAGGATATCCGTTTCCCTGGTTGGACGGAGGGTGGTGGCCGTCTGGGGTGGTGGTGATGCGGAGGGCCCTCTGGGGCAGTGGCTCTTGATCTGGGTGCTGTTCCACGGACATGTTCAGTTTGGGAAAACTCCACGGACAGTGCACTTACCTGAGCAATTTTCTGACAAATATTATATGTCAAGAACACGTTAGAAAGGAATTGACAGGGTATACTAGGATATGCAACAGAATTGAAAGCGGGGACTTGGAATAGCTATTTGTGCATCCATGTTCATAGCAGCATTGTTCACGTTAGCTAAAAGGTGGAAGCAGCCCAAGTGTCCGTTGACAGATGAATGAAAACACACACACACACTAATATATACACATACGTAGATACCACGGGATATTGTCCAGCCTTAAAAAGGTAGGAAATTCTGACACATGCTATTCAGGGAGGAACCTTAAAGACATTATGCTAAGTGAAATAAGCCAGACACAAGAGGATAAATACTGTGTGATTCCACTTATGGGAGGTTCATAGGGTAGTCCAAATTCATAGAGAGAGAGTGGTAGAGTGGTGGTGGTTAGGGGCTGGGGGGTTGGGGAGGAACGGGGAGGTTAGTGTTTAATGGGTATGAAGTTGCAGTTTGGGAAGATGAAAAAGTTCCGGGGATGACATGGTGGTGATGGTTGCACAACAGTGTGGGTGTATTTAATGCCGCTCAGCTGTGCCATTAAAACATGGTTAACATGGTAGATTCTGTCGTGTATATTTTACTAAAATAAAAAAGTAAATGATCCTATATAATAAAAGGCTAATATGCAAATCAACCAAACAGCAGAACAACCAGTTGCTATGACATGCACTGACCACCGGGGGGAAAGGTGCTCAACGTAGGAGTGCTGCTCAGCCAGAAGGCTCCCTGCAGGCCTAAGCCTGCAGTCAGACATCCCCTAAGGGCCCCTGGACTGCAAGAGGGTGCAGGCTGGGCTGAGGGACCCCACCCCCGAGTGCACAAATTTCTTGCACCAGGCCTCTAGTTATAATTATTGACAACACAATGTCACCTCTGACGAGGAGCCAGTGAGAAGCTCCGGCAGGCAGTGCCGCTGCTGAGTGCAGGGAGGGGGCTTGGGTGAGAGGGGCTCTGAAAACGTCCCGATGGGTGGGGAAGGCCCCATGCGACCTTGGAGGTAACAATAGGGTCAGAATCATCGGGCAAGCAGGCTGGCATGTCGAAACTGGCACATTTGAGGGTGCTCACGCCAGCCGGAATGAACTTCTGTCTTGCTGGCCCAGCACCCTCGTCTGGCTGGTTTCTGAGCTCAGGGCAGCATTCCCGTCGGGTCCTGGAGGCAGGAGGCGTCAGGAGGCATTTGGCCCGGGACGGGCAGGAATTCCCGTGTGGGACTGTTCTGTGGAGCGAGAGGCTGGAACCACAGTCCTGATGGGCCAGCCAGGGCCCGCTGCCCACAGGACGTTTCAGTCAGAGTCACATTCCTGGGCACTACAGGGCCAGGATCACAGTCAGTGCCTCCAAGTGGGGCAAGGGTGGGGGACCTGTCGCCAGGGCTGCTGTGGCAGTAGAGGCCCTGCTGACCGTGTGGGTCCCGGGGAAGCACCCGGGGCCCGTTGGGGGCACAGCTCATGCTTCCCATGTGTGTTGGAACCCTGGGCAGCCGTACGGCCAGGTGTTCTATTCTGAGTGCTCACTTGGCGGTGGGAGGTACCGTGTGATTCGTTGACCAGCAGGGACGGGGCTCCCGGAAAAGGTTCCTCCTGACACCCGGACTTCTGGGCCAGCCTCTGGCTGGTCAGCTCAGGCCACGCTGTTTGCCGGGGCCTAGGAAGTCGGCTCTTCCTCTCCCAGCCCCACCCAGACTTGTCTTGGAGGCCGCCAGCCGCCTCTCTGGAGGATCTGGAGCCCGGAAAGGATTAAGAACATTTTTGGGCCGAGGAAAGAATGTTCTCAGTCGGCAGGTGGATGTAGGTGGCATTCACCCAGAATAATTTTTCCTGCTCCGATGGTTTTGTTATAAATCTATGGAGACATGGGAGTTCCTTAACATCATCCCTGCCTTCTGCTTGGAGAGAGGGGTGGGGGCAAGGGTTCCAGGCTAAGGAGAAACAGAGTTTGCCCCGAAAAATTTTTTTTAGGGGGGGATGAGTTGTCTCTCCCTCTTTCTCTTCCCTCCCTTCCTCCTTTTCTTCTTCCCTCCCTCTCTCCCTCCTTCCCTTCCTTCTTCTGTACCTTTCTCTTTCTATCCCCCCAACCCCTTCCTCCATGCTGTTGATGGAGAACAGCCAACCTATCTCTGGCTCTTTAGGAACTGTGGGAATCCCCTACCCCAACCCATGGTTAGGAGAGATAAGGAGGCCACGCAGAGAAAAAGGGGAGAGAGTTGAAGAGAAGGAAAAAGAACTGAATAAATGGTGAGTAGACGTGTCCTAGTGTTCTGATCGAAGCATGCTAGTCTGGGGGTGAGGGGCGGGGAACCCAGAGACTTTCTAGATCAGTGGTTCCCAAAGAGTGGCCCGAGGATGCCTCGGCACCCCTGGGAACTCGTTAGCAAGGCAAATTATTGGGCCCCACCTCAGACCCACTGAATCAGAGCCTGCATTTTAACAAGACTCTCCGGGTGAGTCGCATGAGGAGCACTGAATGGGCCACAGAGAGGTGAAGTGGCTTGTCTGTGACCCCACAGGTGCTTAATTGCAGAGGCGGGGCTTTGAGATGGGGCAGAGCTAGGACCTGACTCTTGGTACTAAGCATTTGTCTTTTCATTTGCATTTTGTATCCTGGAGACTAAAGTTTTGCGTGAGTTATTACGGAAGGACTAGAAGCCCGATGCACAACATTTGTGCACGAGTAGGGTCGCTAGGCCTGGCCTGTGATTAGGGCCAATATGGTTACGAGCCTCCCCACCTCTCTGCCTCCTCCTTCCCTTGCTGGCCACACACCGCCACCGCTGCTGCCGCTGGTGACCTGCCATGTTCTGCATCACCATGTTGGTCAGTGCATGTCATAGTGAGCAATTGAACTCCTGTACTCCTGGTTGAACTCCTGAGAGAACACTTTGCATATTAGCCTTTTATATATATAGATGGTAGAATTGTCTCAGCGTTAACTCAGAACCGGGTTACATGCTGTGGGCTTGGTTCTGATCACCAATTTGCCGTCTAGTTGCTGACATTTTAAAACATATTTTGTTCTGTTATCATCATCATCACAGCACTGACCCTCTTTCAGGCATTTACTGGGATCTATGCAGGTTATCTCACTTGTCACACCAACCACACACTCAAATATAGCTGAACCAAGGACTCAGGAGGAGAGGTGGCTCAGGAGGAGAGATGATGTGGTCTCAGTCACTCATGTAGATGAAGGAAGAGAAGAAATTTGGACCAAGGCCCATGAGACCCCACCATCACACTTATTTACATTGGGGAAGTTAGGTGAAACTAGTACATTTTGTATTTCTGACATTGTCCAAATTTTATGGCTCTGGCGAAGAAGTCATCCTGATAAGTGCCAAATCTGTTCGGTTATTATTACCATATGTTAAAGTTTATGAAGACATTTTATAGTATAAATGCTAATGTCTGTATCAGTTTAAGTTTCCATATGAATTTTAATTGTATTTTAATTATAAAGGCTGAAGCGGAAATTCTGTATATTTCAGCCAGTTGAGAGAAAAGAATCCTAAATGCTCAAGTAAGTGTGATTTATGCTGCTGCCAAAAAAAGCAAAGTGAAGGACATATGGACACTATCTCCTTAGTTATGATTGTTTGCAGACTATACATTTGAAGAGAAAGAGAAAGTCTGGAGCGGGGAGGAGTCCTGAGTAAACATGTGGACACTGGGTTAGATCTGTGGCTCATTCCGCTGCGAATGGGACGTAGACGGCCAGGGGATGGCTGACTTGTCCCTACATCCCCACAGGTTAGGGTCACTTGGTGACTGGCTTATTGTTCTTTAAACTTAGTGGGGGGGGGGGGGGGAGAGGGTGCTTGGTAAGCTATGGTCCATGGACAAAATCCAGGCAGCCAGCTATGTTTGTAAATAAAGTTTTATTGGAACACAGCCACACTCACTTGTTTGCATAACTGTCCATGGCTGTTTTCACACTACAAGGGCAGAGTTGAGTTACTGAGACAGAAACAGTGTGGTCTGCAAAGCCAACATTGTTCACTTTCTGGTCCTTTACATTAAAAACCTTGCCAAACCCTGGCCTAACATTGTCTTTTGGATGTTTTCTAAGTTTTCTTTCTGCTGTGTGTCATCAATGCTTGAAACCCATTTATTCATTGGTTAATTTATTTGTCAAATATAGTTTAATCCTAGTGGCAAGAAATCTTAGCACAGGGGTGGGCTAACGAGAAAAAAACATCTAGTCAAAGACCTTGGGCTTGATAATAAGAAACATTCAATGAACTTGCCATGGTCAGGGTTCTTACCTACAAATAACAGAATCCACTAACTTAAGCAGAAAGGGATTCATTTAATAATTTAGATAACCCTCAGAATTGTTGGGAGGGCAGGAGAAAAAGCTTCAAATCACCAAAGCACCCCAAGAACAAGCCACCAAGGGGACTGCTGCCTGCCACAATCAGGAAGTTTCAGAACCCGGTAGTGGAGCCATCTCTGCCAGCTCCAGAGCCACACCATCCGCATAGCTCATCCCATGGAACCACGCCCCACCTTGCCTTTGCCCTGGCTGTCTCCTGCTGACTCACATGAAACCCCAAATAACAAAGCCCAAATCACACACAGAATCTAGCTGCAAGGGAGGCTGAGAAGGTTTCCAGCTCTCCAGCCCCTGGGTGTTGATCCAACAATCCGCAGCCACACAGCCACTACCTCTGTAGTTCTGCCTTGAAAGACAGAAAGTTCAGCTCCTTTACTTCTACATTAAAACTTGAGAACTTAAGGCATGATGAATTAAACCTAGCAAATGAGCCTGGCTGAGAATACCCAAATGAGCAGGAGTAGGTACTATGGAAGTTATTCTCAGACCTAACTCCCAATCCCACTTAATTTAAAAAAAAATATTTTATTGAGTTTTACAGAGAGGAAGGGAAAGGAACAGAGAGTTAGAAACATCGATGAGAGAGTAACATCTATCAACTGCCTGCTGCAAATCCCCTACTGAGGATGTACCTGCAACCAAGGTATATGCCCTTGACCGGAATCGAACCTGGGACCTTTCAGTCTGTAGGCTGACGCTCTATCCACTGAGCCAAACTGATTTTGGCCTAATCCCACCTATTTATCTTTATTTTATTTTGTTTTACTTTATTTTGTTCCATCAGTTCTATTTGTCATATATCCAGAATTCATTATATAAATTTTTTGAAGTAATTAGATTTTACAAGGATAGTTTACCATTTAGCTCTAATACCACAAATGTTGGACATAAGAAGCCATTTTGACAAATACATATGTTTTCCTATAAGGATACTTGAATAAAGAAAATAAGTCTCTATACTTCTTACAGAAAGATTGGTGCAGTTCCCCCCCACCCCATTCAATGATCACTTTAGATTTTGTATCACAGCGTGTCCATCACACTCAGTAAACCGAATTACAGTTTGCTGCTGCGTCTCCTTTTCAATCACTATTGAGAGTCACACTGCTAAGAGGTTTTAGGCTTCTTTTCCTAAACTCCCCTGATATGAAAGAATTCATGTATTTAGGCTAGAAAAGGTCATTTAAACAACCCTCCTTCCAAATATAACTTGTATCAGGTTATATTTGGCCGATCACTGTGCTTGCTGAGTGGCCTTTTCACTTCTCACTTGGGCTACGGCAGCTAGTAGTTTTGTCCCCGCTGTATCAGCAAAAGGGATGAGTCCTGACGTTCCTAAGTTTTTAAACTGCAAATGTGAAACCCTAGAAACAAGAGTTACACAGAAATATTAAGAGAGCTAAAACATGGCTATTGTTTGGAGAACGCAAGTTCTCACCCAGATGGTGTGGCTCAGTGGTTGAGTGTCGACCTATGAACCAGGAGGTCACGGTTCAATTCGCGGTCAGGTTGCGGGCTCCATCCCCGGTGTGGGGCGTGCAGGGGCACCCAGTTGATGACCTTCCCTTATCATTGATGTTTCTATCTCTTTTTCCCTATCCCTTCTTCTCTGAAATCAATACAAAACATATATTTTTTTTAAAAATTCACGGTCTCTCCCAGGTGGAAGAAGACATAAAAGAAATAAAATCGAAGGATGTGGCAGTCGTTTCGTAACACACTGGAAAAGGTTCATCGCTCGGATCAGTGTTGTGTCATATCCCAAATGCCAGAAGATGCGGGCTCGGGGGCTGGCTGAGCTCTCGGTGTTTGACATCTGTGTGTACTCACGTACCCAAGGCAAGTGGTCACGTAGGCCAGGGGGTGTTACAGATTACTGACCGCGTTTACCTGAAGAGACGAGACCCACAAGGGGAAACGGTTGGCATTCATTCCATTCCTTCCCTGTTCCTGAAAAGTGTGTCCGCTTGGCCAACCTCGTCATGCTCTTCGGGCAGCGTGAGTGAAAACCAGGAGAACAGCGGTGTTCTCCAGTCCTGTTCCGAGTCCTCAGCTCCACTTAACCAACTAGTCTCAAAGGTTCTTTAATCGAACCCTTGTCCAACAGGAGAGTTCACCGTGCTTGGGGACTACCGCACGCCCCATTCTCTTCTCTTTCGTGTCTCCTTCTTATCTCAGTGTAACGATCATTAAGTGTTTGACCAAAGCACTCCAGCCGTCGTTGGAAATGAGTTATTCTGTATTACCAGCGGTGTTCCGTCACCTTAGGATGGGGGCATGTTTGCATAACAACTCAGAGGTGGTCAGAGAAAGTGTCTACTGTAGTGATTTCGCAAATTCGGGTTTGTGGTCGCAACCATGCTTAGTCTTGTCATCCTTTCTTAAAACGCCATCTACTGAGTTAACCAGTGCCTCTTCCCCCATCGGTGGTGCCTGCTCATTCCCATCCTCCTCATGGACATGAGCGATGGCTGTGGATAGTTCTGGGCCGCCCGGCAAATCACTGCCATCATAATCCTGCGTTTTGGAAGAATGGAGCTGCAGTTCCGGTGGGGACACCTGGCTTGTTGGTGACACCAGGATGTTCCATGACGTGCTCTTGGTGGTGCCCTGTGTTCTTAGCGGGGCCCCTGCTGCTGGGATGGGGGGAGCCAGCCCGGGGGCTCCTGGGCCCCGGAACCCGGGGCACACGGGGTCCAGAGCGAGCCACACAGAGCGGGATTCTGAGCAGATGCAGAGATCTCAGTCACTGGTACTCTCGCTGCTCACCGCCCCCCCCCTCCTCCCCCGCCACACACACACACACATTTATCTTTCAAAGCCCAGAGCCACCACTTTCAGATAGAAGGAGGTGGAAGTCTCTGTCCACTGGCATTCTCAGAACACTTTATTTCACATATGTTCTTCCATGTCTTTTAACTTTTTTAAAACAAAAACAAAAACAAAAACAACATCGTTGGTTCAGTACCTTTGAAGTACCTCTCATTTTCCCGTTCATTCCGTGAAACTCCCCTCTTCCCAGAGACAAATTAAGTAGAGTCGATTTATCTTTCCATATTTTTCAACTTTTACTGCATTTGTGTGTCTGTGCCCAGCACAGAGGGCTGTTGATGAGTTAATGAGTTGGTCCGAAGGCTGTCACGCCAGATGTGTTTTCGCAGTTTGCTGTGTTTTTGAGACGGGTCCATGTTGCTTCATCAGGCTCCGCTTCATTCATTTTTCAGGGTCAGATGATGGGACCTTGTGTAAACAGGCTGCAAATCATTTGTCCGTTTCCTGTCGATGGCCATGCAGCCGCCCCCGGTGTTTTCTCACTGTCAACATTGCTGCCCTCAGCAGCTCTGCCCGCGCCTCCCGGGGCTGTGGGCGGGTTCTCCAGGATGGGCACCGAGATGCAGGGCTGCTGGGCCGTTTCCAGCAATATTTGTCAGATCGCTCAGGGGAACCTCCCGTTCGGAACAGCTCTGCATGGAAGTTTTCATTCCCCCGTTTTAGCTAACACTGGACATTAATAAGAGTTGGAGTAGATTTTTTTGCCAGTCCAGTGGGTGTATTGTTTACATTTGCATTGTTGTTTTAATTTGCATATGTCTGATTATTAGTGAGGCTGCTGGCTATTCAGGTTTCCTTTCTGTAACGTGAACACTCATTGCACGCACTCTCGTGTGTGTGTGTGTATGTGTGTGTGTGTGTGTGTGTGTGTGCGCGCTCTCTCTCTCTCTCTCTTTTAGGTTGTCTTTTCTTGTTTACTTGTTGGTGTTCTTTATGCATTCTGGATACAATTCTTTGTTATATGTGGTGCGATTCTCTCCTCCAAGTCTGTCATTGTCATTTCCCCCCCTCTGTCCTTTGTGTCCTCTGACCCGGTTTTGCTTCGTGCCAAAGTTTGAATGAGGGCAGAATGATGCTTCCCCACCATCTGAGCGGCTGGGCTCAGAATGCCAGCTTCTATATCAGTGAGAAAACCCGGAATCCCTTTCGCCGTTGCCCCTGGAGGTGGGCAGAGCAGAATTGCTTCGCTTCTCCCCACCTCCTCCGTCTTTCTGAATCTAGGTGTGCCGGTTTCCCAGGGCTGCTGAGAGAGATTAACTCAGCCTGGTGGCTTAGAACAACAGACATTTATTTTTCCACAGTCAGGAGGCCAGAAACCCAAAATCAAAGTGCTGGCAGGGTCGTTTCTTCTGGAGGCTCGGAGGGAGGATTTGGTCCATGCCTCTCTCCGAGTGTCTGTGGCCGCTGGCAACGCTCTGAGACACAGAGCTCCGGTCTCTGCTTCCCCTTTTCACACGGCCTTCCCTTCTGTGCGGCTCTGTGTCTCCTCCTTACCCTAAAGCCACCATAATCTCACATCAAGATCCTTAATTTAGTTACGTCTGCAAAGACCCTGCTTCTGCGTAGGGTCCCATTTACAGGCGCTGGGAATTAGGACATGGACATGTATTTCTGGACCGTTCAACCCACTGCGTTAGGCAAACTCCATGGATCCCAGGGAGCAGCTAGCTAACGGCAGGGTGTCTGTGCTCATGTGCTCGTGTGTGGGGTGCAGTGCTGGGAGGGTGTGGAGGAGGAAGAGCACTTTCCGAGAGAGGTGTGTGTTCTGGGAGGTGCCATTCCCCCAGGCGGGAAGAGCTGCACTTGCTGGACATGGAGGTTATCGGATTCTCAGTCCCAGAAGACGGGGGGGTGGGAATAAAGGGGTGCCCGTGGGTGAGCAGGATGAAGCCGTGCAGCACCTGGGAAGTGGCTGTTAACCGGTCCCTTGCGGTGGAGCCGAGCAGGTGACTGCACCGCTGCAGAAGCGGGCAGGAGGGAGCCGAGGGCGGGCTGCTCTGTCCCTTCCCAGGTGTCAAACGTTGCAGATTCTGCCCTTCTGAAGATAGGTAAAGGGAAAACAAACAGGACCCGCTGAGGAAATAGGACGGAGCCAAGGAGAAAGAATGGCGCTGCTGACCCTCCTTACTTGTGGAGTTCCTATTTGCCACGTTACCCACTGAACTATCCATGACCCCCCAAAACAGGGCTCGTGGTCCTTTCCCAGGGACGGTGGGCCGAGCAGGGCAGCTAGGAGCCTGGGTCAGCCGTGTGCACGGCCCTAGCTGAGGGGGGGCCGGGCCGGGCTCTGCCCTCTTGTTTCAGCTCGGCGTGTTTTCTGAACTTCCGTGCTTTTTCTTGATGATGTCCCTGCTTAAAATGGCCCCACGTGTGTGGCTCTGTCTAATGTCCCAAGGCACGAGAGGAGGCTGTGGTGTGCCTCACAGAGAAAAAAAAACATGGGTGTTAGATAGGCTTCCCTCAGGCATGAGTCAGTCTGCTCTTGGCCGTGACTTTCCTGCAAGTGAAGCAGCAAGTGTGTGTAAAAGAAGGCGTCTTTGAACGGGGACACACACAAACAAGGCTCAGCATTGATCGATGTGTGAAGATGTGACCAGAGGCTTGCAGGAACCTAACTCTTTATTTCCCTTAGGAGCAATGGTTCAGAATTTGCTAACAGAGTGTCCCTGGCAGCCTTATCCGTATGCTATATATATAAAAGCCTAAAGGATCGAACGACCAAACAGCCGGTAGACCGGTCACTACGACACCCGGGGGTCGACGCTAAACTCAGGAGCTGCCCCTGGTGGTCAGTGTGCTCCCACAGCCAACCTCCCAAGACCCCTCCACCCCACCGGCCAACCTCTTGCGTCCCCAACTGGCCCTGATGGGCCCCTGCTGCTGGCCAGGCCAAGGGATTCCAGCTGTGCACAGATGTGTGTGCCAGGCCTCTGGTAGACTGCAACTGCCATGAATAGTGAGAACCAACGGAATCTGGAGGTGAGTGCACCAGAAGATCCAGAAGCAAGCCCCTGGAAATGGGCACCCTCACATGGCAAGAAGACGATTTCTTTTTTCTTTTTTTAAATATATTTTATTGATTTTTGTGCAGAGAGAAAGAGAAAGAGATAGGGAGTTAGAAACATCGATGAGAGAGAATAATCAACCAGCTGCCTCTTGCACACCCCCTACTGGGGATGTGCCCGCAACCAAGGTACAGACCCTTGACAGGAATCGAACCCGGGACCTTTCAGTCCGCAGGCTGATGCTCTATCCACTGAGCCAAACTCAGTTCGGCAAGAAGATGGCTTCTATATGCAGGCGAAGCCAACATGCTCCTCAGGGGAGGACAGTCTGAGATTAGAAGGCCTCGGGGTAAGACGGACGTGGAGATGGAAAATAGGGAAGGATTACAAGGAAATGAAAAAGTTAATTGCAGGATCAAAATCCATACGGCACACGCGAGAAGCAGGAAATGTGTCCAACGCTAGGTTCTAGAATTAGCTATAAAGTGAAATGCGTATGATTTGGTTATTAAGATGCCGTGCCTTATTTATTAACTTAAAAGGAGTAAGGGGGTGGAAATCAGGATTTAAAATAGCCTGAGCAGCCCTAGCTTGTTTGGCTCAGTGGATAGAGCGTCGCCTGTGAACTGAAGGGTTCCGGGTTCAATGCCGGTCGAGGGCACGTGCCGGGGGTTGCAGGCGCGATCCCCAGTGTGGGCATTGCAGGAGGCAGCCGATCAGTAATTCTCTGTCATCACGGATGTTTCTATCTCCCCCTCTCTCTTCTCCCTTCCTGTCTGAAATCAGTAAAACTATTTAATAAAACAAAATAGCATGAGTGCATGATGTTTTTAATTCCTTTTCTCTTCTAAGTCCATGCTTGCTTAGAAAAAGGCCTGGATGACTGTATTCAGGTATTTAAGGTGGGATGGATGTTACACTTTAGCATTCGACATGCTTACGCTACTGTAGTGTTTGATTTTGCGCAAAAAAAAAATAGTATTAACTTGCATTAAAAATATTACAGTAAGGCCGAAACCGGTTTGGCTCAGTGGATAGAGCGTCGGTCTGTGGACTGAAAGGTCCTGGGTTCGATTCTGGTCAAGGGCATGTACATTGGTTTCGGGCACGTCCCCGGTCGATGTTTTTCTCTCATCGACGTTTCTAGCTCTCCATCTCTCTCCCTTCATCTCTGTGAAATATCAATAAAATATTTTTTTAAAAAAATATTACAGTAGGGATACAGAAAACAAGGCATTGTCAGTGTGGCCTGTTGGCACACTCCCTCCTCTGTTCTCCCACGGCTGCTGGTCCTCGCTGGCGGGCAGCACTTACTCACCTGTGTCTGTGGCCATCTCCCTCCTCAGGCTGCGAAGGCAGCCTTTACATTTCTACAACCTGCCGTGTGTGTGTGTGTGTGTGTGTGTGTGTGTGTGTGTGTGTGCGCTGCCTCTCCCCCTGGTGCGAGGCGAGGAGATCCTGGGGCGAACAGGAGTGAGGTCCGCGCCGTCTCCTAGGCCTCAGAGGAAGGGACCCAGTCTCCCTCTCGGTGAGCGTCTGGAGCATTTTCCTCTCGGAAACAAGGCAAACTCGAGCCACAGCGTGGAGGCCGAGGAGGCAGCGCGGGTGGCCCTTCCTCCAGCCCCCGCACCCGCTCCTCCGGGGCAGCGTGTGGGAGCTGTCGAGGCCCGGAAAGCCGCCCGCGGGTCCCAGCGCCTCCTCAGCTCGCGGTGCTGGCGCGGGCTCTGTTGTTCTTGGAGGGGAGGCTGCGGGCTTCTCAGATCCTGGTCCACACCGGCGAGTCTCTCAGCAGAACCCAGACGACGAGCAGGTGCTCCGGGCCCGGCAGGCGGTGTGGCGTCTCGGGCAGAGCCTCTGTGGGGAGGGGGGGGGTGGCCCCCCAGTTTTGACTCCCTCACCCCCACTAGCTGGGTGGCCTTCGCCAGCCCTCGCTTCACGGGCCTCCGCTGCCCATCCTGTGCTCGGAAGGTCAAGCAGAGGTCCCCGGAGTGTCTGCCCGCCTCGGAGTGTGTGAACCACGGGGGAGTCGCTGCGACGGCGGGGGCTCCCCCCCCCGGGCCCCTCCCCGCGGCCCCCCTTCTCTTCCAGGTCTCACGGACTCGCCCCGGTTTTGTTTCCGAGGCTGAGATCCCAGGCCTTTCTGTGAGCCGAGGAAGAGGGTGTCCGCTCCGGCTGGAACACAGGGCCGGAGAACACGGCCATCCATCACGTCCTCATTGTCCCGCTGGAAGGTCCCAGGAGGTCAGCTTCCAACTGCCTCCGGGGACAGAGTCCTGTTTGTGTGGCCGGGGCCGCCTTTCCCAGAGGCAGCGGCGAAGTGCCCCCTCCTCCCCCCGGGGGAGGCGGTGGAAACAGATTATTCTGAAGGTCGCCGGCGGCAGACGCTCGGAGGATATGATGCTGCGTCAAAAGTACAAGGTCGGGACGGGAATATTTCCGAGCCTGGGGCGCCTCCCATTTATTTTATTTATCGCCGGCGGAGTGTATTTTGTCTGCCTTCTGGAAGGATTTGCGGCCTAGGGGGGCGGAGGGGGTTGCGAGGGGTGGCTTTTGATATGAAAATGCGCATTGTGGCTCCGTAAACGGGGGGGTGTGGGAAGGGGCAGGGATGGCCCCCCCCCCCTTGCCGGAGGAGGGGCCTCGGGGCGGGTCCAGCCCAGCCGGAGCGACCCGCCCGGTGTGAAAGGGTGCTTTTAGGAAAGTCTGGATCAGACATGATGTTATAGGAAAAAATGCAGCGTCTGAGGAAACTGCGCATGAATGGAGAGAAAGCCGAGAAACGGGCAGGGAGGCAGAGGACATAAAACAGATTGTCATCGGGAGCCGGGAGCCGGGAGCCGGGAGCCGGGAGCCGGGAGCCGGGAGCCGGGCGGCGGGGCCCGGGAGGAAGGCAGAGGCTCCGGCCCCCGAGGGGAGGCCGGGCGGGGGCCGGAGCCCCTGCGGAGTGGCCTGGGAGGCCGGGAGTCAGGCCCGCGCATTTCTGAAGCATGAGCCCCAGACAGAGCCATTGCCCGTTGGTCTGTGCCAGGGAGAAGCCTTGCCTGAGGGGCTGTGCCCGCTCACCTCCACCCCAGACCCTCAGGTGGGTGGCCGTCCACCACAGGGAAGGGGCCACCTGCCGGGACCCTGGGGAAAGGCCTGGGAGGCCGCGGCCCGGCCCCGGGGCCTCTCTGTGCCGCCGGGAAGGGCAGGGGCCGCCTCTCCGGCTGCGGGCAGTTTCCCGGGGCCGGTGCCCACACTGCCCGCTTCTCATCCAGGCTCTGCCCCTGGCCAAGTGCCCGGGGGCACAGAATTCTTTGTGCCTCAGTTTCCTCGCCTGTAAAAAGGGGGGTTAAGCCCTATTTGGTTTGGGTCAGTGGATAGAGCGTCGGCCTGTGGACTAAAGGGTCCAGGGTTCGGTTCTGGCCAAGGGCACATGCCCAGGTGGTGGGCTCCATCCCCAGTAGGGGGCGTGCAGGAGGCAGCTGATCACCGATTGTCTCTCATCGTTGATATTTCTATCTCTCCCTTCCTCTTGGAAATCAATAAAAAAACATTTAAAAAATAACTTAAAAAATAAAAGGGGATTAAGGTCAGGGCCTGCCTCAAAGGGATGTGAGACTTAAGTTAATTCTCTTTTTTTAATGTCAATATGTTATTTATTGCCCAAACAGAATTTATCGTCTTTTAACTTTCCCAGCTAACATCAATAGAGTTTAATGGGCCCTTCTGAGTTTATCGCATTTTCAAATCAGTGTTACTGGGTTTGACGTTTCCTCATGAACCGGTGATGCTTACGCAATTAAAATTACTTTGATTACTAAAATGTTCTTTGCTAGACATCTCTGTGAGTTGATTTAAAAACATAGATAGCCCGGCCGGTGTGGTTTAGTTGGTTGACTGTTGTCCCATGCACCAAAAGGTCGCTAGTTCGATCCCTGGTCAGATGCATACAGGAGGCAATGGAGTGATCTCTCTCTCTCTCTCTCTCTCTCTCTCTCTCTCTCTCTCTCTCCCTTCCTCCCTCTCCCCCTCCCTCCCTCCCTCCCTCTTTCCCTTCTTCCCTCCCTCCCTCTCTCCCTCCTCTCCTTCTCACCCTAAAATCAATTTTAAACATTAGCAAATAAAACCAAGAGAACTTTCCAATTTGTCCCGGATTGCAGTAAGCGGCATTTGTGAGAACAGCTCCCTGGCCCATGGCTCCCAGTAGGCGGGCGGAGGCCGAGCTGGCCTTCCGAGCCTTGTTTCTCACGGGGGCTCCGCAGGCCCGGGGTTCGTGAGCGTGAGCACCCTGGTGGTGGTACTGGTGGTGGTGAGGGGGATAGTGAGGGGGGTGGTGGGTGTTCACAGCCTTTACAGGCCCTGGCAGACGGGTTCATTCACACAAGCGTTGGTTTTGATGGGCCTGACTGGGATGACCTGTCACACGGTAGTGGGAGCTCGGTAAGTACCAGAGTCCTCGGGGCTCCCCGAGTCTGTGGCTCCACCTCCTCCCATCCTCACGCCAGGCCAGACAGGGTGGGGGGGAGGGCGGGGGGTCCTCTATGTGTCACTTCTAGAGGAGCTGCCGGTCAGGTTCCCAAAGTGGCGGCACCATTTGACATTTCCCACCAGGAGCGCCGCCGAGGGCTCCACGTTCCCCATCCTCACCGGCTCTGGCTAGTCTTTGCCTCTTGAGTCCAGGCACGCTGCTAGGCCCGGCTTTGGCGTGCGGTTCCCTGGCGGCTGGTGGCGGTGAGCCCCTCCTCATGGGCTCACTGGCCACTGGAGTATCTTCTCTGGAGACACGTCGGCCCAGATCTCCATCTGTTTAACTGGGTGAGCTAGCTCTCAGTCGTGCTCCGAAGAAGGCCTGGTGTGCGGGAAGCTACTATTGGGGAGCGTCCCCAGGACTCGCCGGCCCGACCTCTCACCTACCTGAGCGAAGGATATGGGGGTGCCTGCAGGAATGGCCAAGCATGCAGAGCGGGTGGCTTTGTGCTCCCCTCAAGTAGTCCCCACTCGGGAGAGGCTGGAACCACGGGCCCAATACCCACAGGACGTTTTGTGTTTCTGTCCCCAAGTCCCTGCGGTGGGCGGGGGCCTGCCCATCCCTGGCCGCCTTTGCTGCTCCGGATCTGGATTCTGCTCACCCACCAGCCCCCGGGGGCCGCTGCCGGGGGAGGGGGGCGGGGGGGCTGGCACACGCAGAGTCTCGGGGGCTGCCCCAGGACAGCCCAGGGCCTGCCCTCCCACCCACTCCCCTCCGGGAGCTTCCTCCGGTGCTGCTGTCTCCGCCTGGCCATCCCCGGGGTGTTGTGTACCAGCTGCCGGCTGCTCAGGTGGCTCTTGGGCTCAGCATAAGCTTTCGTTTTCCTTTTCTTTTTGCTTAAAAACACTCGGGTTTTTCCCCGAGTCGCTGAGTCCTGGGTGACGACGGGTCAAAGGTTGGGGCGGGCCTCAGCCTCTCCAGCGTAGCAGGCCCTCACAGAACGAACGCTGTTTTGTTCAACATCCTCCTGACTTTGAGAGGAAAAAACAAACAAACAAAAAAACCCCCAAAAATGACGCCCAGGCCACCGTGTGGAGTTTGCATGTTCTTCCTGTGTCTGCGTGGAACATTAGGATGCAAGGGTCCAGATGGACAATTGGGCAGAGAGCTGATGTCATAATTAAAATTCCCCTGATAAAACTCCTGTCTCCTCCCATCCGAGGGCTTTCTCCTTCTCTTCCTCGAGGCCATTGACGGTCAGGTTCTGGCCCCTGCGGCCCCCTTTGCTTCTTCCCCCGGAGCTCCCTGGCTGCTCCCTGCCTCGCCTCCCCTCGCCTCGCCTCGCCTCGCCCCGTGCAGGGGGTAGCTAACCCCTGCGTCCTCAGTACAGTATCTGGCAGCGGCGCCTCGTCCTGGTTCTTATTTCCTCCCCGTCTTCTCCGGTAATCCTCGCCTGCTGGACGCGTGCTGCTCCTGCCACTTCCCGGCTCGCTCGGCTCAGGCGTGCGTTCCCCCGGGTCCTCTCGGCATTTCTGGGCAGACCTGTGCTTATTGTTATTCTGGCTCCGGAGCATCGTGCATGCTCGTCTGTGCGCGGCGGGGGCCTGCTGCCTCCCCACGCCTCTGCACCCGTGGGGAGCGGGGTCTGCAGCACCCCCCATCTGGTCGGCCGCACCGGGGCCCAGCCCAGGGTGGCAACTCTGGCAATGCTTTTCCCCGGGCACAGAGCAGCTGCCCTTCCACTGCCACGTCCACGAAACAGCCGCCCACCACCTCCCCAGCCTTTTCCTCCCCCTGCGATCGCACCTCCTTCGTTAAGCCAGTCCTCGTATTGCCATTTCCAGGCCTCTCAATGTGTCATCACTCCCCCCTCCCCCCCCCCCGACACCCTCCAATTTGTCAGGGACCCTCTTCTTTTTTATAAACATACTAGAGGCCTGGTGCACAAAATTTGTGCACGAGGGGAGGGGGTATTTCTTAGCCCAGCCTGCACCCTCTCCAATCTGGGACCCCTTGAGAGCAGTCAGACATCTTAGCCCAGCCTGCACCCTCTCCAATCTGGGACCCCTTGAGAGCAGTCAGACATCCCCCTCACAATCCAGGACTGCTGGCTGACAACTGCTCGCCTGCCTGCCTTCCTGATTTCCCCTAACCACTTCTGCCTGCCAGACTGATCGCCCCCTAACTACATCAGTGCCAGACTGATTCTGTCTAACTGCTCCCCTGCCAGCCTGTTTGCCCCCAACTTCCCTCCTCTGCCAGCCTGGTCACCCCTAACTACCCTCCACTGCAGGGTTGATCACCTCCAACTGCCCTCCCCTGCAGGCCTGGTGCCTCTTAACTACCCTCCCCTGCTGGCCATCTTGTGGTGGCCATTTTGTATCCACATGGATCTTTGACCACATAAGGGCAGCCATCTTGTGTGTTGGAATGATGGTTAATCTGCATATTACTCTTTTATTAGATAGAGGCCTGGTGCATGGGTGGGGGCCAGCTGGTTTGCCCTGAAGGGTGTCCCAGATCAGGGTGGGAATTTCCTTGGGATGTGGGAAGTCCTGGGCAAAGGGCCTGTGATGGTTTGCAGGCCAGCCACGCCCCCTGGTGACCGAAGCAGAGGCCCTGATATCTCGAATTTATTTATCTTCTACAATTGAAACTTTGTAGCCTGGAGTGGAGCCAACCCTCCTGCTCGCTTTATGGTGGCAGCCATTTCTGTTGGAATTTATGTATCTTCTATAATTGAAACTTTTTAGCCTTAAGTGGAGGCCTGGGCTGGCCAAGGCTGCAGAAGCTTGGCTTCCTTCATCGCCCACAGCAACCTTAGCTTCCTGCTCTTCCAGCCCTGTGGCTGCTGCCATTTTTGTTGGAATTTATTTACCTTCTATAATTGGAACTTTGTACCCTTGAGTGGAGGCCTAGGCTGGCAAAGGCAGGCAGAAAACTTGGCTTCCTCCATTGCCAGGGAAACCCTAGCCTCCCTCCTGCTTTCTGTGGCTACAGCCATCTTGGTTGAGGTTAATTTGCATACTTACTCTGATTGGCTTGTGGGCATGGCTTGTGGGTGTAGCAGGGTGATGGCTAATTTGCATATTACTCTTTTATTAGATAGGATTGCTGTCCCCAGAATGCGTATCCTTGTTTCTTTATATGTATTGGACATTAGTTACTCAGAACAATATTGTCCAACTTGGAAGACAAAAAAAGTGGTATTTGGTTATTTTAACTTGTATGTCATTGAAAACTAACAAGGAAGATTGAACATTTTTGTGAGTTTATATTTTGTATATTACTTTTAGGGTATTGATACACTTTTTTTAGTAAGAACTCATTCCTCCTCCTCCTCCTCCTCCTCCTCCTCCTCCTCCTCCTCCTCCTCCTCCTTCTTCTTCTTCTTCTTCTTCTTTGTTAATCCTCACATGAAGATATTTTTTCCAATGCTTTTTCAGAGAATGAAAGGAAGGGAAGGACCGGGGAGTGGGAGTGGAAAGAGAGAGAGACAGAGAGAAACAGAGATATCCATATGAGACACATCGACTGGTTGCCTCCCACATATGCCTAGACCCGGCCCTAGAGTGGGGAGCGAACCTGAAACCTAGGTACTTGCCATTGACTAGGAATTGAATCCGAGACCCTTTGGTGCACAGGTTGGTGCTCTAACCACAAGTACACTGATCAGGGTCCACTTAAAAAAATTATTGATTTTTCACAGAGAGGAAGGAAGAGGGATAGAAAGCTAGAAACATCAATGAGAGAGAAACATCGACAAGCTGCCTCCTGCACACCCCCTACCGGTGTGCATGTACATGCCCTTGACTGGAATAGAACCTGGGACCCTTTAGTCCACAAACCAATGCTCTAGCCACTGAGCCAAACCTGTTTCGGCCCACTTTTTTTTCTTAATGAACTCTATATAGTAAAGATTGTAACTTTCTGCCCATCTTCTGTCTTACAGATATTTCTCTCAAGTTGTTATTGATTTTTATTATTACTTAAATTTTTACATGTGTGCGCTTTTTTTGCATAGACAGTTTAAAATCGTCCTCTATCCAGAGTTATGTTACGATATTTGCTTTTGGTGTCATCCTGTACAAAGGCCCTCTCAACCCCCGAGATCACACAAATATTTACTAACGGTTTCGTCTAGTAATTTTTGCAGTTTCGCTTTTCACAGGCAAACACTCAATCTGTCTGGAGTATCGTGGTAGAAGGTACGAAAGTAAAATGTCACCGTTACACCGCTTATTACTCAGCCTGTCCTCTTCTTCCCAGTCCCCCCCTCAGTTTCTGAAATAAATAGGTCTCACTCGAGGCCTCCTATGTGAGTAAAGCCTCTCTCCGCTCCCGTGTCAGTTCCCGCCGTTTTGATTCCTGTGGCCGATGACACACTGCCAGACACTGGGGAGCATTGTGAACGGCACAGCACACGCCAGAGCAAAGGTGTCGATCCATGTCGCTGTGTAGGCTACAGTCTCCTCTGTGTATGTTACCGTCGCTGTCCTCCTGGTGAGGGTAAATAGTCTATTTTTCCCCCCAGCTTTTCTTCAGGGATCCTGAGTATAATGGCTTTGTCACTTGCACCAGCGAGAGCTCGGGTCTCTTCATACGTGTCCGCCTTGCCCCCCGCCCCGAGCCTTGCCCCGTGCCCGGGGCCCGGGGGAGGCGGTCGGTGTCAGTTGCACAGCCAAGCCTTCATCACATCCCTTTTTCTTAAAAACCAGCAGCGCCCCTCTGCTGACTCATGCTCCTCACTGCCAGGCGCTTTTCTTCCCTGGCCGGTGTGCCGGGCACCGTCCTGGCTTCTTCCTTCCCCGATGCGGGGCTCGGGGTGGAAATGTATGTGGTGGGGGACCCGGGGGCCGGCGCGCCGGGGATGCTGCCTCCCCACTCCCGTCGCCCGGCTGTTGCCATGACAGTGGGTCGGACAGACACGTCCTCCCCGTGCCTCCTCCCTCCGGCTTCTCTCTGACTCCATTTCCTGAGCGCGGAGGGAGCGTGTGGGTGGGCAGCCTGCTGGGTGGTCTGCCCAGGCTCCACGGCCGCTCGCCTCGGCCACTCCCAGGGCCTGAGAGGGGCCCGGCGGCCCCGAGACCACACTCAGCCGCGCTTTCTTCTCCAGCCGTGCCTTCGCTGACAGTGACGGTGAGGAGGGGCCGTGGCAGCCAGGCGGTGGCTGGCGATGCCGTGGAAACCGTGCAGGGTCTCCTGTTCGCAGGCTGCGGTGAGGTTCCCGGGCACCTGCCTGCCTCGCGCCCTGTGCGACAGCAGATGCTGTGGGCCGTCGGAAGAAACTTCCTGTCCGGTGCGCGCCCTCACCCGTCAGCCCAGGCCAGGATCCGAGGCTCAGCTCCCAGACTCTGGGTCCCGACTCCCTCCGCCGGAACCCTGACTGTGCCCCTGCGGTGATACCTGGACCAGTGGCTGGACTTCTCTGTGCCTCGGTTTCCTCCCTGTCGGATGGGAATGATGCTTCCCTGGCTGTTGCAAGGATTAAAGAGTCCGTATATACACTGAGTGCCCAGATTATTATGATCTCTGGCCACTCAGTGTGTGTGTGCACATGTGTGTGTATACATCTATCTGTGTGTGTGTGTGTGTGTGTGTGTGTGTGTGTGTTCGCGTATTAGAGGCCCGATACATGAATTCGTGCATGGGCAGTTGGCCAGCCTGCCTGCTGGTCGAACTCCTGGTTGAAGGGACAATTTGCATATTAGCCATTTTTTAAAATTTTAATTAAAAAATATTTTATTGATATTTTACAGAGAGGAAGGGAGAGAGATAGAGAGCTAGAAACATCAATGAGAGAGAAACATCGACCAGCTGCCTCTTGCACACCCCCTACTGGGGATATGCCCGCAACCAATGTACATGCCCTTGACCGGAATTGAACCCGGGACCTTTCAGTCCACAGACCGACGCTCTACCACTGAGCCAAACCAGTTTCTGCGCATATTTGCCTTTTATTGTATAGGATATATACTGAGTGGCCAGATTATTATGTTTTCAAAGATCATAATAATCTGGCCACTCAGTGTATAAGCATGACAGTGCCTGGCCCGTGCTGTGGGTTTGTAGTTACTATTATTGTTGTTGTTATTGGGTACGTGCCTGTCTTTGCTATATTGCCAGCGAACCCCAAGCTCCATGAGAGTCTTCTGTCCTTTTTTGTATTCACCGTTGCACAACCTTCGCAGACCTGACACGCAGTCAGTCCGTTGCTGATAATACGGATGTGAATGAATGATTGTCATCCCCTGTTGTGCTGGGCTCTTGGCCCCAGGACCTGACCTGATCTTCAAAGCTTCCGCAGTCGGTGTTATTTGGTCTGACAGATGAGAAACCCGAAGCTCCGGGGGTCTAGGAGGCTCGCCAACGGCTGCCCACCCCACAGGCGCCAGGGCCAAGAGCCACCCCCAGTCCGCCTGACCCCAAAGCAGAGTCGGGATGAATGGATGATGACCAATGGGGTGGGCACAAGGCAGCTGACTTGAAAGAATTCGAGAACAAGATGGCATCTAAGGAATTTAATGGGGCCCATCGATGTGGGTGCCGTGGAGGGGAAGGGCCGACGGGCAGCCAGGAGGGGAGACGAGTGGATTTCACCACATTTGGTTTGGGGAGGAAATGAAAGCCGCTTGGCACGTGAAGGGGCTTAGACACTCACCAGGCTGCTCTGCCTGCCCCTCTGGCTGGCCTGGCGTGGAGGTCCAGAGCCGGAGGGGGGTTCCTGGAGGAGGAGGAGGGCTTGGGTCCCTCTCCTGCCGCTGGTAGGAGGTCTGTGGTCAGAGGGTACGGTGGGTGCTACCAGATGCAAGCACCTGGGAATATCCTGGCACACCGGGAGGCGTGGCCTCCAGAGCATCCCCTGTGGAGGGCCACAGATGCCAGCGGGAGGGGCAGTGGGTCCTCTCGCCTGGGGAGGGGGCTGCCCTGTGTCCTGTGTGCATCCTGAAGGACCTGGGGAAGGCAGTCACGGGTGGAGCAGGTGGGAGGGGGAAGCTGGGGGGGGGGGCCTCAGGGCAGAGAGGCAGGCAGAGGCTACATGTGGGAGGGCAGAGATGGGGTGGGTGTGGGTTGTATTCCAAGTGCAAAGGGAAAATGAGGGGCGTGTTGAGCTGAGGCATGGTATGATCCTGTCTGCATCTGCATGAGGTCAGCCCGGCTGCTTTGTGGGAGGACCTGGGAGCTTCCAGCTCAGAGATGATGGAGGCCTGGGTGTGGAAGGGATGACGGCGAGGAGCTGGGGTGTGGGAGGTGGTGCCCCTAGAACAGGGGTGGGCAAACTTTTTGACTCGAGGGCCACCATGGGTTCTTACACTGGACCGGAGGGCCGGGACAAAAGCAGCCTGACCATGCTGGCACTCTCCTCTTGGGCTGCTGGTGAAGGAGCGGAGGGGAGAGCAAGAGAACCCTCCGCTCTTTCGGCTCCGCGGGCCGGATAGAACAGCCGAATGGACCGGATACGGCCCGCGGGCCGTAGTTTGCCCACGGCTACCCTAGAACTTGGTGGCCTACTTGTGGACACAAAAGTTAAGAGGTGACCCTGAGCTCTCCCCAAGGGGCTGTATGTAGGACACCAAGGCTTGGTGCCACTTGGAGGACACGGGTGCAGGGTGAGCCTGTGTCCGCTGGAGGGTGGCAGGCTCAGAGGGGTGGCAGAGGCAGAGGAGAAGGACCAGGCTCTGTCGCCTGATTTCCTTGGTTGCACTTGGCCTCTGCTGGGCACCCTGGGCCTTAAAGACCGCTGTGCTCAGAGGGCTGAGAGCAGGTCCCACGGACCTGAGCCCCGCCCTGGGGGATGGTGGGAAGTCTGAGAACACGAGCCGTCCCCAGTGACTTCCTCAGTGAGACCCGAGTGGCCGGGTGGGGTTCATCTTCCTAGGAATTAGGAAAGAAATGTCAGGTTCCTCTAATGGTATCCTAGCCCAGTGGTCGGCAAACTCATTAGTCACCAGAGTCAAATACCAACAGGACAACGACTGGAATTTCTTTTAGGAGCCACATTTTTTAAGACTTAAAACTTCTAACGCCACTTTTTCAAAATGGACTCGCCCGGACCGTGGTATTTTCTGGAAGAGCCACACTCTAGGGGCCAAAGAGCCTCGTGTGGCTCGAGAGCCGCAGTTTGCCGACCACGGTCCTCGGAGACCATGGCCGCCTCTGTGGTCTGGGAGCCGGAGCTGCTGATCCAACCTGCACCCTCCAGAACCTTCCTGCGGGTTTGCCAGGGACGGGGGAGGGTGCTGAAGGAGGGCCCGTGGGCCTGGTGCTCCTGGCATCAGCCTGGGGCCGAGGGGCCCCGCAGGAGGGAGGTGGAGGTGGCTCCCTGCCTGCCGTCTGTCCCCAGGGCACAGCGGCCGGAGTGCCCCTCTCCCCGGCCCCCCACTTCAGACCCCTCGTCTTTTTTATTTTTATTTTTTTATTTTTATTTATTTATTTTTTTTACAGTGTAAAATGTTTATATTTAGAATTAGGCAGCTGGACTGTTTAGATGATTCCAATTTTGTTGGCAACATCCAAAGCATCAGAGTCAGGAGCCAGTCGAACATATGCCTTCTTCTCGCCATCAGGCCTGATGAGGGTGTTGACTTTGGCCACATCAATGTCATAGAGCTTCTTCACAGCCTGTTTGATCTGGTGCTTGTTGGCCTTGACATCCACAATGAACACCAGTGTGTTGTTGTCTTCTATCTTCTTCATGGCTGACTCGGTGGTCAGGGGGAACTTGATGATGGCATAGTGGTCAAGCTTGTTTCTCCTGGGTGCGCTCTTACGAGGATATTTAGGCTGCCTCCGGAGCCTTAGTGTCTTTGGCCGTCGGAAGGTGGGTGACGTGTGGATCTTCTTTTTTTTGTGGCTGTGGACGCCTTTCAAAACTGCTTTCTTTGCTTTCAAAGCCTTTGCTTTGGCTTCGGCTTTGGGAGGGGCAGGGGCTTCCTTCTTCGCTTTCGGCGCCATCTTCGTGAAAAGGGTTTCTCCCCTCGTCTTTTTAAAAAATATATATATTTTATTGATATTTTACAGAGAGAAAGGGAGAGAGATAGAGAGTTAGAAACGTTGATGAGAGAGAGACATCGACCAGCTGCCTCTTGCACACCCCCTACTGGGGATGTGCCCGCAACCAATGTACATGCCCTTGACCGGAATCGAACCCTGGACCTTTCAGTCCACAGGCTGACGCTCTATCACTGAGCCAAACCGGCTTTGGCAGGCCCCTCATCTTTTGACCAATGTGTTTCATGTAAACCTGGGTGCTTCTCCTGGGGTCAGTTATTGGGAGGAGGAGGAACGCAGGGTCCTGGACGTGGCTGTGCCTTTGGCGTATTACCAGGGAATCCCCCCAAGGCCTCTAGCTGTTTCCTGCTTGCTGCCCCATTTGAAGGGCTGCTGGATCAAGTTCACCCACACCGAGCGCTGTCGTGACCCAAACCGGCACCTTCCTGGAATTTCCAGGCTCTGAGAACAGAAAGAAAGGGTCCCCAGAGCGAAAGGAGGAAAAAAAAAAATCCGACTTGACGTCCATCCGAGGTGCGACGGAACAGAAGAAAGAGAATTTCAACCTGAAATTCGAGGGGCCGGCAGCCCCGTCTTGGACGCCACCCCGAGTGACCGGGCCAGGCCCCCTCCTCCCTCCGCTCGCAAACCCGGGGGCTGGCTCTCATCCCCGGCCCCTCCGGGCGGTAACCCTACCCCGCGCCGCGCCCGCTTTCATTACCTGCTCCGGCAAGAGAGCGAGGGCGAGATTAACACCCTCGGCCGCGTCTTTGCAGAGCTCCGACCGGAGGAAATTGGAAAACGCTCCAGCCAGCGCGGAGCGGGGTTTACGGCGCGCTCGCGGCAGGCGCCAGCGGCCTCGTTAAAAGGCACTTTATCTGGAGCGGAGGGAAGAGCCGTGGAGTGGAGGCGGACGCGAGCTGCCTGGTGCAGGGGGAAGCGTGCCGAGGTTCGGGGCTGGGCCTCTTCAGAGAGCTGCCCAGTGAATTCCATCTCCACGGAGGTGCTGTGGAGCCTAAGGTTTGCACAGGTGCTAACAGGGAGAAGCAAAGGAAATCAGGAATGCCCCCCAAGGCGTTTCCGCCCAGCACCTGCCCCGAACCTTGGCCCGTGTTTGCTACGCTGCCCCCTCCCACGCTGCCGGCTTCGATGTTCTTTTGCAGCCAGGAACCAGTGAGCCACCCCAACGACCTGGTCGACGTCGGTTCCAGAAATGGCGAAATGTAGAGAGATGTGCTGCTCAGGACTGATGAAATCTCGTTCAACAAAGAGTTTGAAAACTGTGACCCCCCACCCCCACCCCCGGGCCAGCGGTTGTGTCTACGCCTCCCCCGGTAGCCCGGCGGCTCGGGCATGGGGTCGGGAAGAAGGTGCCTGTTTGGGAGCAGGCCCTTGGGGTGCCGGTACTGACGCTCTAGACCTAGAAGATATGTGTGCCCCTGGAAGCCATCGCTGGCTCGCGCTCTGGCACGGGGATGGGAGCCTGGTGACGCCAGGGCCAGGCTGGTCTGGTCGGTGGCCGTCTCTCCTGTTTTCTCCCTGATGCGAGTTAGCTGGCGAGTTTGGATTTGTCACCCGTGATGGGGTGGGAAGGGCAGAGCCTTGGGGACGGGTCGGACAGGGGTTTCCTCCCGCTCTGTCATTCCCACGGGTCAGGCCTTCATGAGCTTGTCCCCTGGGCTGTGAGGCGGGGTAACCCTGAGGACTAAGGGAGGTGGAGGGAGACCCTGTCCTCCCCTCTCCTGGGTGCTGGGGAGGCGACCAGAGCCTGACCTCCAGGAGTTTCAGTCTTGCTTGGTGCCCAGCAGGGGACCGCTCCCACTGGCTCCCCTCAAACTCAAGCAGACCTATTCCCCTCTGGATTTCCCCTTGGGTCCCTGACATCCTTGGACCCTAAATACCTCAGGGCAATCCCCTTCTTCACATGCTGCATATGACCCCGCCCGGGGGCTGCCAAGGACAGCTCCAGTGGGGCTCCTCCTCTTTCCCCCCCTTTTCCCCACCCTGATTCCGGCCCTCCCTCAGCCCACCCCTGAATGGCCCACAGCTCCACACTGTCCTCCCAAGTTTGCAGGGCCTGTGGCACTGGGGCTGTCCTTACCTGCCGTGAGCGTCATCCCCGGCTGCCGTAGTGTCTTGGGCGCTTTGTCCTGTCATTAATATGGAGGCTGGGCTTGCTGATGTCCATCCGGGAGCTTTCTGTGCCCCCCCTCGGCCTGGGAATGGGTCGCATCCCTTTTCTGTCCCTGCCCTGACTTCCTGTCCATGTTGCTGCTCCTCCAGACTGGCAGGCACGCTCTCTCCTCCGGGCCTTAGCGCTGACTGTTCCTCCCCGTGACGTGCCCTTCCCTTGTGTGTCTGCGCGGCTCACACCTCCACCTCTTCAGGTTTCACTCACAGGTCACCTACTCCACGAGGCCTCCATGACCCCCTTTTAAACCACACTTCTCTCTGACGCCCGGGGCCCCTCTCCCCTCTCTTGCTTGTCGTTCTCCCTGACACTGTCACCCTGCACAGGCCGGACGGCCTCCTTTGTGCCTTGTTGGTCGTCTGTCTCTGGTGTCCGGCCACAGGGACTTCGGTCTGTTCGTTCGCTGCCGGGTCCTCTGTGCCTGGCACAGTGCCCGGCGTGTAGCTTTCGGTAGATAGTTACTGAATGAATGAGTGAGCGAGTGAGCGAGTGAGTGAATGAGTGAGTGAATGAAGTGCATGCACCCCGTTTGTAAATGGTCCATTCCGGCCTCTCCTCCGCTGGGCCCTGGCCTCCTGGCAGGCAGGGCCGTGTGCTGTGGGTCTTTGTTTGGCGGCAGTCTTTCCCGGGCTCCTCGATGACGAACGGATGTTGTCTCGGCCTCTGTCTGAATCCCGTCTCCCACTGGAACTCCGAGCGCGCGCTGGGGCCTCTGAAAGGCTAGCTTTCTGGGTGGTTTCTCTGCAGCACCCACTTATGCCTTTATCACCTGCCCACGTCCCCGCTTTTCCCCTCTCCCTCCCTCAGCCCCGTGTGCTTGCATTCCGGGCTCATTACTCCCCCGTTTTGTCCACTGACAGGCCACGTGCTTTCCGGAGCGTTCCCCAGTCCCACTCCACGCCTTTCCCCTGCTGGCTGGCCCACCGGCCAGGCGTGCCCGCGGCCTTGGCCTCCTGGAGAGCTCCTAGGCGCCCCCACCTGCGTTGAACCCTTCTTCCCCGTGCACACCCACGTGCCCCCCACCCCCGCCCCCGGCCGGGCCCACCCCCAGATCATGCCTACCTTCTGCCCCAGTGTACGAGCGTTCCAGGCCAGCCACCACATCCGGTGCCCCTTGTGCCCCGGGCCCAGGGCAGCTGGCTCTCGGCGTGCGGCTGACCTGCACGTGCAGCAGGGGAGTCGGCGGGTCCCGCACAAAGCTCCCTCTGACTGAGGGTCCGCGGGTGCGGCCCAGCCTGACTCCCGGAGCCTCTCACATGCCGTCGGTTCGGGGCTCTGGCCAAACCCCCGCGCCGACCGCCCGTGCTCACAGCCCGATAGGAGCCCCCCCTCCCCTGCACCTGCTGGCCACACGCTCACCGCAGAGCCACGCCAACCCCTCCCAGACCCTGGGCAGCTGCTTGGTCCCCTTCCCGTGCCCCCCGGGTCCTCGGGGAGCGCGTTCTCCAGCGGGGAGTCTGAAGGCCACGCTGACTGGCGGTGCAGGGCGCGGGCAGGCAGCTCCAGGGGTTCCTCCTCGCCCGACTTGTCCTCCTGAGGGGAGGTCTGGCTGCTGTCCCCCTTCTCTCCTCCCCCTTCCCCCCTCCCCCCCCTGATATCCGGACCCCTTTGTTCTGGGGCTGATGACACTCTCCTCCTGCCCCCCCATGACTGGTCTCTTGCCAGTTCCTCCTGAGTGATAACGGGGTGAAACGCCCTCCCCCCCAAGTTCCTAGCACTTCCGGGGCTGCAGCCTCCTCTTCCTCAGACCAGGCTCTCTGGACCTTGTTGGAACGGCAAAGGTCGGCCTCTCAGGGAGTCTTGTTCCTGGTGTGTTACCATCCCGGGGAACCGGAAAAGCTGCCGGCCAGAACCTCTGAGACTGATTAATCAGAGGGACCCGTTTCCCTTCTGCGGGGAGGAAACCCTGTGTTTCTTCCTAAAGCTTTCCGGTGGGTTTATGGTGCCGCGGGCGTGGGGAGCCCTGAGGTGGACGATGGCTCTGCCGTTCAACCAGTTCGTTCGTCCCTCTGCTGGCCCGTGCCCTCGGGGCTCCAAGCGCCGGTCCTCCGGGCGGGCCGGGTGCGGGGTGAGCGTGCAGAAGCCACGGGAGCAGGGGTGAGCCTGCGGCCCGGGCTCTTTTTCGCGGTGGCTGCTAGCTGGGCATTTGCAGACCTGAAGCGAACCTCGCCAGGCCACCCAATTTTGGGTCCCGGCAGAGGTGAGCAGGCTTGTCCCAGGACTTGCTGGTCTAGTGTGGGAGGCCCGTCCGTGGGCCCCAGACCCAGAGGATCTGAATGAACACCCCATCCACACGCCTCCAGCCCCTCCCCCCCCAACCCCTTTACTCTCATCCAAGCCCTCTGAACCCTCTCCCAGAAACTGGCTTCCTCGTCCAGGAACCCTCGTCCAGGGACCCAGTGAGACACGGCGCCCCCACCTCCTGACTCTCCCAGGCCCGCCCTCTGCCCTCTGCTCCCCGTCCCGACTCCTCCACTCCTTCACCTTTGCCCGGTCTTTACATCACCCCCCTGGTCTGGTCTTTCCTGGTGGAAAGGGTGTGAGGGCAGCTGCCCCTGGGTCTGAAAGTGCCCCGGTGCCACCTCTGGGCCTGTGTCTAGCCTCGGCCCCTGACACAGCCAGCCCCCTCCCCCCCCCCCCCCCCCCCGGCCCGGCGGTGCCGACGTCACCCTCACGCAAGGCTGCTTCCTGCTCGGAGCTTTGCACACCCCGCTCCCTGTTCGTGGAAGACTCGGGTTCTTCCCCTGCTCGGCCGGGTTGGCCCATGAGCCACTCTCGGGGGTCACCGAGGTGTTCCTTTGTGACCATCAGCCTGGTGCCTGACCCTGGAGCAGAGGAGGGGTTAACTCCCACGTTCCCTGGAGCCCGCCGATCCTCCCGAATCGTAAGGAGCCCTGGCGGGTGGCTGTGTTCGCGGAGCCCGTGCTTTCTGTAGAGATTGGACCGGGACTTCTGGCGCCGTCGTGTCATCTGCAGATCGGGGTTCTGGAGTGGCTGCAGCGGAGCCCTGGCCCACAGTCCACCCCGGCTTCCAGCGTTCACAGGGCGTTTGCTTTGGGGAGCCGAGCGCTCCAGCCCCGGGGAACCCTCTCCCCCCCCCCCCATGCCAGACTGAGTGTGACTGAGTATTGGCTGAGCCCAGACACACGCAGAGGGCACTTCCCGCCGAAACACGCTCCCTGTCGCGGCCCCTGCAGACACGTGTGTAAGGCTGAGCCCGTTTCTCGCAGTTTCTTGGGCCACCAAGCCAGGCTGCTTTCTGGAGTCTTTCTAGAGTCAGGCCTCACCGAGGAGAGGGAGATGGGAGACGCTGTCCCAGGCCGTGGGAGGGGCAGCTCTCCCGGGAGGAGCGGCGGGAAGTGTCCCCTCACCAGGACAGCGGCCAGGACGGGGAGGGAGCACTCGGCTCCGTTCCTCAGTCTACCCAACCAACCGACATTATTTCACTCTGAACTGGTTACAAGGGCAATGACACAGCTCAGAGGACAGTGTGGTGACTGCCTATGTGCCCCCTCCAGCTTTATCAGATTGCACCACTGTGCCCTTCTTTTTGCTTCATCTTTTCCTTCCAGTTCGTCCTTCCTTCCTTCCTTCCTTCCTTCCTTCCTTCCTTCCTTCCTTCCTTCCTTTTCTTTCTTTCTTTCTTTCTTTCTTTCTTTCTTCCCTTCCTTCCTTCCTTTTCTTTCTTTCTTTCTTTCTTTCTTTCTTCCCTTCCTTCCTTCCTTTTCTTTCTTTCTTTCTTTCTTTCTTTCTTTCTTTCTTTCTTCCTTCCTTCCTTCCTTCCTTCCTTCCTTCCCTTTCTCTTTCTTTCTTTCTTTCTTTCTTTCTTTCTTTCTTTTCCTTTCTTTCTTTCTTTCTTTCTTTCTTTCTTTCTTTCTTTCTTTCTTTCTTTTCTTTTCTTTCTTTTTTCTCCTCCCTCCCTCCCTTTCTTTCCCTCTTCCTCCTCCTTCTCCTCCTCCTCCCCCCTCCTCCTCCTTCTTCTCTTCCTCCTCCTCCTCCTCCTTCTTCTGAAATTTGACTTTTAAGAAGCCCCCCGCCCTCATCCCCATCTCGGTTTGCACAGTGGGAAGTGCCATGCGGAGAGAGAGTGGGCAGTGCAGCGCGGAGAGAGGGAGAGGACCTGGGAACCATGGTCAGACCCTCCCTCTGGTCCCGCCACGTGCTCCTTATGGGATTTGGGGTTTTTCCGCCATGGGACCCCCTGTTCCCCCAGCTTTGCTTTCCCCCCTCTTCCCTGCCTGGCTTCTCGCTCGTGGGCAGAGAGTGGGCGGGGTGAGGCAGAGGGAGGCCCCATCTGTTTAGTATCTGAAAGGAATGTACATAGATGGCGAGGAAAAAATAAAGCTACTCCTCACTCGGGCCGACTCTCTGCCTCAGAGCTCAGGAGAGAGGGGCTGATGGTCCAAACTCCCATGTGTTTCTCTATTTTCCTCTCCCGGGAATGCCTTTCTCCCAGACACCACCATCTTCTCTGCTTTTGAGGCCCCGGCTCAGGTGACCCCTCCCCTGAGAAGGTTTCTGTCAGCCCCGTCAGAAGCGGCCTCGGCCTTTTCTAAACCTCCTTGCCCATGATCGGTGCCCGGGATTGAGGTCCGTCCATGCTTTGTCCCTCCCTCCCACTGACTGAGTCTCCTGTGTGTGTTCGTATCCCCCACGCCCTTGCCCAGGTCAGCGGGCATGAAGATTTGGCGAGTGAATGAACGAATGAGTGAATGAGTGAATGAACACACGGAACGTCCTATTGCTGGGGCAGCTATGTCTCTACTACCCGCGCTTCCCCGAAAATAAGACACCCTCCGAAAATAAGACCTACTTCATGGAAACACAAGACATCCCCTGAAAATAAGACCTAGCGCGTCTTTGGGAGCAAACATTAATATAAGACACTGTCTTATTTTCGGGGAAACAGGGCAGTAAGAGTTGGCCGGCATTTGGGTGGGTGTGGGGGTGTCCCAGGCCGGACCTGGAGCTGCCTCCGTGTCTGGTTTGGGGACGGAGGGAGTGTTTCAGGATGCCCTTTTGTGGGCCGGCCCCACTGACGTGCCCTATCGTCCTGGAGAACAGTGGCCCCAGGACAGACGCCAGCCCCTCCCCAGCCAGCCTGCCTCGCTCCCACGGGGAGGCCAGCCGCCCCTAGAAGCCACAAGGCCGGCCGTGTGCAGGAATCCCGGTGTGTTTTTTTCCCGTTGAGCGACTTTAAATCGTCTTTAAAATGATTGCTCAACTTGAAAACCCCTGCCGGCGGTGTCTGCGGTGGTTTGGATCGCGCTCCGAATTTCATTCCTTGCCCCAAATTGTTCATTATTTCATTTGCATAAATTTCAGTGGCGAGATACCGCCCCAGGCCCAGGAAGCCCAAATAGACCTCGTAATGGGGCGGCAGAGATGAGGGGCGGACTGCGTCTGGCCGAGGGAGGGCGTGGGCCTGTGATGTTCTCAGCTCTGTCCTCCGCGAGGCGGCTGGCAGGGGCGGCCGGAAGGCAGGCGAGATGGCGCCACTCCCGGGAGGCACCAGACCCTGCCCGCCCGGCCCTGGCCTTGACCGGGACCCCTCTCTCTGCACGTGGTCACCCAAGGCCCTTGTCCAGGCGGGAGACAGAGCCAGCAGCCCCTCGCTCCCACCTGGGCTCTGGCGTCCCGTCCCCATCAGTCAATCCGTCCGCGCCAACTTATTGAGCGCCCCCCCCCCCGGGGTCCTGACAGCCGGGCGCTGGGTGCTGCCGCGGGCAGACGAAGAAGCGAAAGACGTGGGGAGATAAGACTCTTCCCCGGGGGCCAGTGCGGACGAGACAAGGCAGCTGTGTTAGGTGCCACGCCAGGGGTAGGTAGGGGGGAGGTGTGGGGGTGAGGATGGGATGTGAGGGTAAGAACTTGGCCTGAGGGCTGAAGGCAGGGACTTGGGGCAGTGGAAGCTGGCCAGGAACCTCTGGGGCTGAGCTTCCCACCAGGCGTGCCCCAGGCCGCCTCCTGCAGCAGAGACCTTCCCGGGCTGCGGCCCCCCGAGTGTGCTGGGTGTGGGTGCAGCGTGTGGGAGAGGAGGGAGATGGCTGTTCTGGGTCAAGTTGGTGGGTGCCATGGAGGAGGGGGTTTAGTCAGAGGGGTCCCTGAGGGAGGGGATAGTTGGGCAGCTGGTGGTGGTGGGGGAGTTATGGGGGTGACACCAGGGATTGGGGGGATGTGAGGGGCCTCAATTGCCAAGCTGTGGACTCTGGATGTGTCCTTTAGGCAGGTTTCTGACGGTAAAGGGCCCGGATAAAAGAGATCCTTTAGGCCTGCCCATCGGGCAGTGGTGTGGGTACAGGAGGAAGGAGTCGGGGGCAGCAGCCCAGACCTGGTGCCACGTGGGCAGAAAGTGGGCATGGCGAGGGCCCAGGGAGCCCCCAGACGGCAGCCATGACTTCTCAGACCTGGCACCTGCCACCCGCACTTCCCAGCTCCCTTGAGGCAGCATGAGGGAAGCCTGGTTCTCACCAAGCACGGGCTTCGAGGTTGAAGGTGAGGTTGTGGCAAGCACAGACTTGGCCTCCACCTTGGTCCAGGCGGAGAGCTTGCTGGGACCTAACCGGTTTCAGTTCCGAGAGAGACGATTTCCTCACTCTCCCCAGGAACACCGTCAACCCGTGTCTCTCAGTGTTTGCGGGAACTCCTGGGAGCCAGCGTGCTGCTGAGCCGGGTGAGAGAGCAGCAGAGGAGAGAAGCAGGGCCCTATCCACCAGGACCCGCCAGACTGCGCTTAGTGGCATTTCAACGAAACACTTTGGGCCATGACACGCTGTTGAAATAGGCTTACCATTATAAATCATGACCTAGTCATCCATCCATCCACCCAAAATAAAGTTGTAATGAACCCTTATGCCATGTGGTTCGTTTTCCGTTTGCCTTTATTTATCTTTTTTTTTATGCTGCCTCACAGCCCACTAAATCAAGCGTGTCAAACTCGTGGCCAGTGGGCCACGTGCCCACACGAGGCCGTGAGTTTGACACGATTGCACGTGTCAAACTCCTGACCCACTGAAGGGTTGTTACCTTCCCTTTGCTAAGTGCGGGCCACACTGGAGCACCGAAGCCAACACGCTCACGCCCGGTGGCAGGCAGTCTGGGCGAGCGGCGTGCTGCTGAGAGGAGCGTGTGGCTGTGCGGCTCTGGTTCACGGGAAAGGGGTCAGCGCCGCGGACCTCGGTGAAGAGCCGGCAGTGACGGTGGCATCGCTTCCCTCCCACCTCCGGTTTGTGGTGCAGTGGCCAGCTTTGACCTCCTCACTGGACAGAAGGGGAAAGACGGTCTCCAGAGAATTCAGAACCACGAGCCCGCTCTCAGATGGGGGTAAACCCAGGTTCATGACCCCTGAGCAGGTCAAGGATGATTGTGACTTGGACCCGGGAGGGAAGCAGGGGGAAATGGGAGAGATTTGGGATGGAAGAGTCACCAGGCCTCGGGGACAGGTTCCATAGCAGGATTGAGGGGTGGGAGGGGACACAGGTGACTCCTACACTACCGGCTTGTGCGGCCGGCGGATGAAAGCCGGCTGTCCCGGAAGACAGCTGGGTTTGGGAGGGACTAGCATGGCTTTGACCTTGAACCGCGTTAAGCTTGAAGTGCCCGTCAGAGGTCCAAGGCGGGGCAGGCGGCTGCATACATGTGTCAGAAGCTCCACGCAGGGATTTCTGGGCTGGAGACATCAATCTGGTAGTCCCTTTTCCCCGGGGAAGATAATTGAATCCGGTTAGATTAGGGAGGCAGATAGCCCAGGGAGAGGGGAGACAGGCCCGCGTCGTCTTAGAACTCCAGCTTTGATGGAGGCCAAGCGTGGCAGGGGGAGGGGCCCCCGGAGGAAAGCCAGGCTCAGGAGCCCTGTGAACATCAGAGAGGCGAGGACCGCGGAGGAGGTGTGGGGGACGCTCGGGACTGAGCGGTCCAATGGGCAGGTGGCGACATCGATTGGGTTGGCAGCATGGAGGCTGTGGGTGACCTTGGAGCGGCCATTCCGGTGGGATAATCACAACGGAGGCAGAGGGGGTAATGGAAGAGCCAGCTGAAGGGAGGCCAGGACAGAGGGGCTGGGGGAGGTGTGGGCTGGCGGAGGGCTTTTCAAGAGGAGCCACTGGGGCACAACTGCCAGGAGAAGGAGGGGCGAAGGGGGGCAGAAGGGAGAGGCCGAGCACCCCGAGCACCGGTGTGGGAAGGATGGTTTACTTTTCCTGGAGGAGCCGAGGGGATGAGGACAAGAGCAGTGTGGGGGCTGCCTCCACACGGGGAGGAAGGAGGGCGCCCCCCCCCACCCCGATGGAGGCGGCTTCAGGGTTGGGAGCAGCAGGTTGTAGGAGCTCTTGTCTCACGACGTCCGTTTTCTCTGAGAAGTGGAAGGTGAGGCTACAAACTGCAGCTGTGGAAATGAGGAGGCGAGGCAGGGCTGGAGGTTGAAAGAGGGAGGGGAGCATTCGAAATGAGGAATTGTTCTGAGGAGTGGCAAGTCTTAAGGACTCATTCATTCTTCATTCACTCGCAGACATTACTGCATCCCTACTACGTAGGTACCAGCCACTGAGGTCTAAGCCCTGGGGGTATACCAGTGAACAAAACAGACAAAGGGAAAAAAAAATCCCTGCCCTCAAGGAGCTGATTAGGGAAGCATGGTAAATAAAGGGGTATGTGAAGTATGTGCTATCCTATATCCTATATAATAAAAGGCTAATATGCAGATCGACCCAGTGGCGGAATGACTGGTCGCTGTGATGCACACTGACCACCAGGGGGCAGACGCTCGATGCAGGAGCTGCCCCCGGATGGTTAGTGCGCTCCCGCGGTGGTGGCGGGAGCCTCTCCCGCCTCCACAGCAAAACTAAGGACGTCCAACCGCGGGCTTAGGAGGCTCTGCCTAACTGTCAGTCGGACATCCCCCAAGGGCTCCCGGACTGAGAGAGGGTGCAGGTCCTGCTGAGGGAACCACCTCCTCAGTGCACGGATTTCGTGCGCAGGGCCTCTAGTATAATAGAATCAGTATGTAAAGTCTGTGTATGCTGTGGACAGATATGCTATGGTGGAAGCTACAGCAGAGGGTGGGTGGGTGGGGAGAGGGAGAGGCTTTGGTGGGGAGCACGGAGCAGGCCAGTGGAGACCCTTTGCGGTCATGGATTCATGGAAGTCCATCTTCCCTGGGGTGTGACTTCTCCAGAAGGGGCTGGCTGTTTGGCTGGGGGCAGAGAAGAGAGGAGGTCGTGGTGATAAAGGGCCCACACTCCCAACGACCCTGGGCCTGGGCTCACCTGATTGACTCGTGCCCCCAGCTCCAGGCGCACCTCCCGCACTGTGTTTTGCCGGCCGTAGCTCACCTGATAAAGGGGTGCTTGTAGTCACCGTTTCTTCAGTGGCCAGGGAAGGTCGGGGGACCTGGCCCAGGTCACGCAGGGAGATTTGTTTCGGCTCAGGGTCCCCCCCTTGGCACTTCCTGCTCCTGCCTCAGTGGTGTTTGCTGATGAAACAGACCAGCAAATGGATGAAACCAAGTCCCCACTGGGCCTAATGAATCCTGTTGTTACAGCTTGTTTGCATTTGTTAAGTTAATTCGTTTTCCAGACAGAACCACAGACCAGTGTCCCCGCCTCCTTCCCAGGGTGCCCCGCCCCTGGGGCCCTCACATCCGCCCCAGGCCCGGCCAGCCTCCCAGCTCTGGGTCCAGGGGCCGGAGGGGCTAGCTGGCCAGGTGAGGGGCTGACCGTGAGGACCGTGGTGTCTGGCCGGCCTCCTTGCTCCCTGGCTGGGGCCAGGGCATGCGATCCGAACTGTGGGGGGAAGTTTACGGCACAATAAAGGGAGAATGGCCCGCGTTGGGGACAATTAAAGCCACATTACTGTGGAATTACAGAGGACGCCCGGGGAATTAGCCAAATCCAAAGCAGCCAGACGTACCAGGGCCAAGAAATGTGGGGTGTTCGCATGTGGGTCCCCCCCACAACCCACCCCGCGTGTACAAGGAACCTGTCTGGTTCCCAAACCCCCTAATTTTAGGGCAAGAAAAGACATTTCCAAAGCCTTTACCTGAGGGGAACTATTGTCATAAAAAGAGGCCCCACCCAGCTTGTCCCTTAAATAGTTCTGTTCTTATTCCAAAGCCAACCCAGGCCCCAGCGGAGGTCCAGCGGGGGGAGCTAAGCTAACCTACCCACCCCGGGCGGCCCCGGGAGGGAGGGACGAGCCAGGATTCTGAGACGGAGCCAGCGGGGTTCTGTGCCAGTCACCCCCTGTGGGCGGTGTGAGCCGGGCTGTCCTCCTCTGTGGGGTGGGCGTGGCCGCGCCTTCCTCACCCCCTGTTTGTGAGAACGTTGGGTGGATAAAGTATGTCAACGTCGGCCCCACTTCCTTACGTTATGGCCTCCTTTGGAGAGAATCCCTTAAAGTTGCACCGTGTAGGGCAGGGGGGTTAGAAGAGCAAATGTGTTTGTACTGGTTTTCCATCCGGGCCTCCCGGGGAGAGGAAGAGGGGGGAGGGTTTGGTGTCTCTGCTTGGATGGCTTCCCCGTCTTTCCTCCCTCGCCTCCATGACTTACCTTGAGAGCGGTGGTGAATGCTTCATGGTGGGGAACCTGAGGGAGATAAGTAGGGTGCGAGGTGGGATGCTAGGGATCCCTGCATTGGGGGATGGGGGTGGGCGGGACAATTGTGAAGCGTAAATGTAATTGTGGGGTGTCTGGTACCTACCTCAGGGCAGAGAGATGACTTGGGGTGGCTCACCTGTCACTGCTGTGGGGTGGCTAACATGGGTTGCGGTGGGCGGGTAACACGCTATTCCGCCGCCAGCACTGCCCGCACCTCCTGCCCTCTGCTCCCCTCTGCTTGCCCACCTCATCCTTCAGAGGCTGGGCGCTGCTCTCTGTCCTCCCTGTCCCGGGGCCCCAGAGGTGCTCCGCGGGCAGCTGTAAAGGCGCGTTTCTGCAAAAGATGGGTCTGCCCTCAACCTCTGAGACTTCGGAAGGCTGGCTAGTTTTCCAACGAAGCCACTGCTGTCGCTGCAGGCTCCTTGCGGTGAGGAAGCGGTGACTGTGGCCCCAGGCGTGCTCTCCAGCTAGAGCTGATACCTTAGGACTCTCTTCAGGAGGAGCATTTGGCTCCTTTTCTGCAAACAAGCCCCCACATTTGCCAACAGGTCAGGTCTTCTGCCGTCTCCTTCCTGCATGCACAGTCCCTCCCCCAAGGACTGAGGGTCTCTGTAGACTGGAAGGCTCTCAGGCCCCTTCCACACACCCAGCCACAGGCTGCTATCCAGGCTGGTCCTGGCCGGGTAACTCAGCTGGTTCGATCCCCAGTCAGGGCACATACAAAAGTCAACCAATGAATGCATGAATAAGTGGAACAACTAGTTGATGTTTCTCTTTCTCTCTCTAAATCAATAACTTAAAAAGAAAGAGTATTAACAAGGCCAGCCCCAGACTCAAACCTGGGAGGTTCGCAGAGCCCAGAGGTGGAACAGTGTCTTCTGTAAGGCTCTCTGAGAAGGGACGCTGTCAGTCAGTCTAGGTGGACCTCCTGCCCTGAGCTGGAACCTCCGGCTGGTGTCCCTCTTCTGGAATGCCTCCAGGAACGGCAAGATCGATCTCTCTCTCCCTCTCTCTCTCTCTCTCTCTCTCTCTCTCTCTCTCTCTCTCTCCATTTTGTTCCCCATCAGCTGGAATCTGCCTTTCTTTGTCACTTTGTCAGGTCTGTGGTGGGCCAGTACATTCTTCAATGATATGGTGATGTTTCATTAAAGTCTTTCATTGTAATCTCACCAACACTTTACTGATATCTAAAGAAAGGTTACCTAGTGGTTTGATGAAAATAACTGCATTCAGAATTGGGGCTCAGAGTTCCATCAGTTTTGCCATAAAGCATGTCCTGATGAAAATGGCCTGTTTGGGGTAAAGATTCGGGGTGTGGCTCGGTGGTTGAGCCTCAACCGGTCAGGGCATATGCCCAGGTTGCGGGCTTGATCCCCATGTGTGGAGGCAGCCGATCAATGATTCTCTCTCATCATTGGTGTTTCTATTTATCTCTCCCTCTCCCTTCCTCTCTGAAATCAATACAAGTATTTAAAAAAAGATTTTAGGCCATACTGGTCATAATCACCTTCCTTCGGTTTCTCCCTAAACAGCAGCGTGAGCCCACAGGGGGAGTTTCACAGGGGTATTGAGGCGTTCTGAGGGGATCGGGGCCCCGCACGGGCCTGGTGGGGACGTGCCTGTCGGCTCTGCCCTGATGGCGGAGTGTGTAGCCTGGGGAACACCTTTTGGGTCATCAGATGAGCAGGCTCTTTCCCTTCTCTCACATGTCCCCGAGGTCTCAGTTAGCAGCTGGAGAAAGGAAGGTCAGAGTGACACCGACCAAACAGAACGGAAGCGTCAGACAAACCTTGGGGCTCAGACAGGCCACAGAATCGAGGGCCCTCTGAACCTCCCCTGGGACTTCCAGGTCCTGGGAAGATCAGCGTTTCCTTTGCTTAAAAACTGTCGTGTAAAACCGCACGTCTCAGGCAAAGCACAGCTTTGCTAGGCCCACCAGGTGTTGGCAATAGGGTCGCCAGGCCACTCTTGGGCATCCTTTTACTGAAAGGCATTTGCTAAAATCCCAGTTCAGCCGGGCATCCTGCATTTTTATTTTCTGAATCTGGCGCCCCTCGTTGGCAAGTGAACTAGGAACACGAGAAGGCGTGCAGGGGTTGACCTGGAGCGGCCCAGGGGACCCCTGCTTCGGCTGTCTCCGTTCATAACCGTGAACCCCGAACGGTTGAGTTCACCGGGCTGTGTGTGTGGTGTGTTGTGGTTCTGGAGCAGTTCAGGCTGCGGGGTAGGTTGGTCTCTGAGCTTAGGAGTCCAAGTCCACGGTAACCGAAGAGCTGAGTTAAATAACTGTCAAGCCGAGAGGGACGCTGCCTGAGGCGGGGCGACAGGAGTTAGTGGCGTCCTGGGAATCGCACGCTTTCCCGCCTGGTGCCGGGGCGTGGAACCCACTGCGAGCCATCCACCCCCCTCGCCTCTGCCACTCCCGCTGGAGTCGGCCTTGCCCCTCCCGGGAGGCGGCTGGCGCGAGCCAGACTCGGTGATGGGACCCATTACAGATGGGAAATGACTCCAGGGAGCCTGGGGCCAGGCCTGGCCGGCGAGGCTGGCAAACCAGTGCTCATCTGTCCGTTTCATAAGTGTGTGGGGAGTGTGCACACCTCCGGGGAAAGGGCTGGGCGGGCGGGAGGAAGCCCGTGCTGCCAGACAGGCATTGGGCGGGGGCCGCCACAGGCAAGGAGGATTCATGGCAACCCCGGCCCAGGGGGCTGGGGTGGGGACTCCACTCTCGCCTCTTCTACTTGGAAAATTCTGGGCCTTCAGAAAGGAATGCCAGGGGCCATGGGGATTTATCAGGCGCCTTTGTTGTGCCCAGACTTCGTGATCCCCAAGGACCACCAGGGAGCCGAGTCCGATGCAATAAACAAAAGAGCCTCTTCCACGCGAGCTTGGGCTCTGTCCCCTCATGCCGACCGCATGGCGGACAAGAGAGAGAATGTAACATCTCAATGGGTTTTATGGGGGGGCGGGGAGGGTGATGTGACCCTGATTGGTTGGGTGAGGGCTAGGGTCCAGCCACAAAATGGAGGATAGCTCCGCCCTGCCCTGCCCCACAAGGAGGCAGGGTTCTAGCCTCGCCCTTTCACCTTCTGCTGCCGCCATGCCACCCTCACCTCCACGCTGGAGGTCCGGAAAGGGCCTGGGTCGGGAGCGCTCCCTAACTGCTTCTGGGTTCTTGGCAAGGTCGCTTTGCCTGTTGGGGGCCCCGTTTTCTCATCTCTTCCACGACAGTAGGGTGCACTGGGAAACCTTGGCAACTGCAGCAGCCCCAGGTGTGGCAGATAGATCTTGGGTGTGGATTGGGAGTGACAGGGGTATTTCTGTAGGGTCTGCCTCTGGACCTCTATTTTGAAACCAATGCCGGTGAGGACCAGAGAACGCACATCCGGTAGCCAGAGGACAGCCACCAGAAGTTCCAGAACAGGGCAGTGACAGGCGTGAGGAGTGTTCAAAGAGGGACTATGGTGGAGGGCCATTGGGTTGGGAATGACACACAGTGGGCCAGGGCCAAAGACCCCCAGGGGGGTTCCACGGCCGCCCCCCACCCCCCAACCCCGCCCTGGCCTCGCCTGGCTGCCTAGCGGGCCCAGCCCAGGGAGGATCGGAGGAGGGCGCAGATGGAGCGTGGAGGCCTCCCGGCATTTCCCCTCCGCGGAGGGTGTGTGAGCGGCGGGAGGGCTGCTTCCTCTGCAGAGAGAGGCTGGGAGGCGTGAGGAGGGGCTTGTCTCGGAGCCTCAGGGGGAGGCTCGGCCGCCAAAAAAGGGCCGGAGAAAGAAAAGGCCAAGATGTTTACCGAGAAGAAAGTCAGTGGAAAATGTGATGGCGGGACCCCGCCGATGCAGGGGACGGCTGGCTCCCGCGCCGTGGACTGGGGAGGGGCCGGTGGCCCACACAGCGGCGGGGAGAGCACCAGGCTGTGGCTGTGGTGCCCTGATCCTTCCGGTGGCCGCCGTCCCAGCCCCACAAATGCCTCCCAGCCCCGCCAACGCCCTCGGTCCCTGGAGCAGCCAGTTTGCAGACTGCGTCAGCTGGCCTCCCGGCTCCCGGCTCCCGGCTCCGGGCTCCCGGCTCCCGGCTCAGATGGCTTCAGGTACCTCTCCTCCGCTGGAAGGAGCAGGACTCGGCCTCCGCTGTGCCCCCCTGCCCCGGCCCTCCTCCAGAAGCCCCAGAGGGTCTGGCTGGGCTGGGGCTCCCGGCGGCTCTTTTGTCTGACATCTGGACAAAGGGGCCAGGCCGTTCCCAAGCCCCACAGGTGTGAAGAGCTTGTTCCCCTAGTGTTTGCTCAGCCCTATTAGCGGCCTGAAGGGCTGTTGACAGAGGGCCCCTTTGTGTGCGGCCGCGGCTAAAGCTCCCTAAGCCCTCGGCAAACACAGGCCACTTATCTCCGGGGACTCCGCCGGGAGAGCCGCCTTGGCAGGGAGCTCCGGCCTCCCGGACTGACCCGGGCCGGGTTTCTAAGGCATTTCCCAGAAGTGTTTTGTTGTTCCTCAGGCTTCCTACCACCTTGATCCGCCTCTTGTCCATTCTGTGTCTGACATCAGCCATGAGGGCCGGGGTCAGGGATTCGGAGTTCCAGGTGGAGTTTTACAAACAGTGGGTGGCTCTGCAGGTGTGTCTCCCGCGGGAGGTGCTGTCCGAGGGGGGGGTGGGCTCCCCGTGAAGACTTGGCTTCAGGAGCACCTGGGTCCACCAGGAAAGCTCCCTCTTGCTAACTGCCCCCCTGGGAATGCTCTCACAAGGCGTCCCCAGCACCCACCACCACCACCACCGCCACCACCACCACATGCCTAAACAGGGGGCTACTTCTTCCTCCCTCAGAATGGTTTTCTCTGCCCAGTACCCTAGAGAGTATCCTTGCCACACCCTCTCCTTTGGAAGACCCACGTGATCACCAGCCCTCTCAGCTACTCCCCTTCTGATGCTGCTCCTCTGCTGAAGTCCTCCCCCCACCCCCACCCCATCACCCCCACCCCATCACCCCCACCCCATCACCCTCACCCCATCACCCTCACCCCATCACCCTTGCCTGGAGTGATTGGAAGCCGGCATGATGCCCCTTCAGGGCCCTGGTATCATCATGCCCATCTCTGATCCGCCTGGGCTGATGGTGGCTTTGCTGCCAGGGTAGTCCCCTCCCCTGGTGCACTCCCCTCCTGGACTCTAGGGTACCCTCCTTGCTGACGGGAACCTGCCCTTACCTCCCAGGCGTTTCGGTGCCCTGCAGCTGTAGACTTCTAGGGCAGAAAAGACCTCAGAGCTCATCAGACCCAGTGTCTTCGTTTTTTAAAAATTGACTTGAGAGAGAAGGGGGGGAGGGGTTGGAGAGAGAGAAACATCAATAGGTTGCCTTCTGAGCGTGTCCTGATGGGGGATTGAACCTGCAACCTGGGTGTGCGCCCTGACCGGGAGGAGTTTTGGTGTCCTGCAGCCTTTTGGTGTGCAGGATGCTGCTGCAGACACTGAGCCACCTGGCCAGGGCCCAGTGCCTTCGTTTTTCCGATGAGAACGGGGAGGCTCAGGGAGGCCACGTGGCCTTTCCGGGGTCACACACCTGGGTGAGGTGCAGGGCCGGCCTGGTGTCCAGGTACCAGGTCTCCCAAGTCAGGTCCAGCTCTCTCTCCTCTCATCCTCGTGTGCGGTTTGATTTTTATTTAATAACCAGAGGCCCCGTGCACGGATTTGTGCAGGGATCGGGCCCCAGCTTGTGCCCCCAGCCTTGCAGCCCCGAAGCCCTGCCTGGCACCCTGCTGTGGCCTGGTGCTGCTTCCTCATCTGCTCCACCATCTCATCTGTGGGGTGATTGATCGGGGTTGGGGCCCCCTGCTGGCAACAGCGGTGGTTCCCGCTTGCACCTGCCTTGGCCTGGTGCCACCCGCTCACCTGCTCCACCATCCTGCCATGGTCCCACTCTCCTTGTGGCCCGTCAGGGCCGGCAGCACCTACACTGCTGCCCGCTGCCAGCACTGCGTCACCAATGCCTGCACGTTCCACGCCGCCCCCTAGTGGTCAGCACAGGTCATTGTGAGGGGTCGAACTCCCAGTCGAACAATTTGCATATTAGGCTTTTATTGTACAGGATAACTGCACCACCTGTGGACTCCGACATCCTTGTCTTTAGACATCTCCTTTCTCCTCTGCGTTATCGGTGGTTCTTACTAGTGTTCCCAGTGCTTCTCATAGTGCGGCCCTGGGCCCGGCAGCTCAGCCTCCCCTGGGCATCGTTAGCAGTGAAGATTCTCCAGCCCCATCGACGGATCCGAGACTCCTGGGGGTGTGGCCAGCTGCCTGTGTTCGGATAGGCATCTTGGTGACTCTGGGCACCTGAGTTTGAGAACCATCACATGCTGGGTCTTGGGGGGGAGTTAATGGCTACTTGAATTGGCCCCACAGCAGCTGTGCTTCTCTGCTCAGAGGCCGACGCGTCGGAGGGGCCCCGTTTATGTGCGTTGAATAAGAAAGGACCGAGCAGTCCTGCAGAAGCAGATCCTGTGGGGATGTCATTGGGGGCCCCCTCTCACGCCTTGAGGTGCCCCATCTTTCCTAATGTGTCCTCTGGGGACCCCCCCGAGTCCCAGCGAACATCCTCACCTCTCCAGGGCTCTGTCTCACTCAGCATGGACAGTTGACTCTCTTTTTACGGAAGAATGGGTTTCCAGGTCTCCTGGCCATTTCTCAGTGATGCTTTTTAACGGTGCACTTAAAACTAACATTGACATGCGCACCCATCAAATGATTGCAAACCCCGGGGCCTCGCCTGGTGCCTGGAACATCAAAGGTGCTCAGTAGAGACTTATTGAATAACTAAATCCACGAACTACCAGATTTGCCAAGTGTGCTTTGGTGTTCTGCAGGTGTATCCGTGTGTATGGTGACTTCCCATACGCCCCGCTCCCCTGCAGACACGGAAGGGCTCAGGCCCGGAAGTGCTGGGGCCGGTCCTGCCTCAGCCCCTTCCCAAAGGGAGTCCTTTGAGACCCGCTGTGCCCCGGGGGCTGGCCGGAGCCAAGGGCGTGGGAGGCGGTGGCTGCTCGGCTGTCTTTTCCGGAGAAGCTGAAAGCGGGCTTAGAGCAGCCATCCCTGGGAGCAGAAAGCTTACCATGTGTAAACCAGGGTCAAACAGTTTCTAAATAAACAGTATACCAAGTGGAGTAACCAAGTAGTAAGTACAAACCATCTCTAACTCTTAAAAATAGCTCTCCTGGCTTTATTAGGCCGAAGCAGTCATCGAAGGAGGCATTTCTTTTCCAAACCAGACCTCTGCCCTCGGCTCCCGCAGCCTTCCCGGGCTCTCCCCAGGCTCTCTCCCCTCCCGTTCCAGCTCTGCGGGCCAGCAGCCACGGCACCTGGTGCTTGGTGGGCGTGAGGGGCTCATCCAGCCAGCCCCCTCCCAGATCTCCTGGGATGGAATCTGTTCCTGGACACCAGGGTGACCTGTGCCTTCTGCATGGGGTAGGGCTGGGTGACCTGGACCCGCTGCATGGGGCAGAGCTGGGTGACCTATGCCCGCTGCATGGGGCAGAGCTGGGTGACCTGGACCCGCTGCATGGGGCAGGGCTGGCCAGACTCTTCTGCCTGGGCTCCGATTCTCTCCTCCGGCCTGTCCTCCCCACCTCCTCCCGGGGCAGAGAAGCAGGGCCTCTGGCACCTGTGGTCAGTGCCGCAGGCAGCACCCAGCCAGCGGGAATGCAGAGCTGATGGGGTGAGAAGCATGGCCGCCTGTCTGAGCAGACTGCCCGGGGGCGCTCCCCGTCTGCTGGCCTGTGGCCTCTGACCCCCCAGCCTGGAAAGGCTTGGAGTGAGAACTTCTTACCTCCCCGGGCAGCACTCAGAGCTGCAGGGTTTGCACTCAGAAAACCATCTTAGCAGTGAGGGCGGTAGACAGTCACACACCCCGGGGTGGACGGCTCAGTCTCCCTAACCCACACTCCTCACACTTGGCGCTGTTGACATTTGGGGCCGGATCTGTCTGGTGTGTGTGTGTGTGTGTGTGTGTGTGTGTGTGTGTGTGTGTGTGTGTGTTGCGGGGGAAGGGGGAGGGAGGGAGAAGAGGGGGCTGTTGGTGGTAACAGCATCTCTGGTCTCTGTCCCCTCGATGCCGGTACGGCAGCACCTCCCTCCCCAGCTGTGGCGGCTGGAAGTGTCTTTAGATGTTGCCAAATGCTTGCTGGGGGTACAGTCACCCCAGTTGAGAAGCGCCAGTCTAACCCTCACCCCCTGCACGTGTGGCCAGGAGGTCTCACGGTGCTGCCCAGCAGCCACAGACAAAATTAGCCGACGAAACGGTGAGAGAAGCAGCCCCCACCCCACCCCACCCTGCATGTGCCCACGTGCCCACGCTGCCCCTGCGGCCCAGCCACGAGGAAGTGGGAGGCGTGGGAGCTGTGCTAAGGGTGTGCAGGGACCCCGGGGCTGTGGCCCATCTCCTGCCTATGGAGCCCCCACCCCCTGCCTATGGGCCCCCACCCCCTGCCTATGGAGCCCCCAGCCTGCAGGCGGTGCGTATGGCAGTGCCGACAGGTCAGGCCGAGCTCCCTGTTAGGCTGTAGAAACCACATGGGGAACCTTCAAAAAAGAACTGCCCTGGGAGGGAGGGGGGAGTGTTGGGGTGACTCTGTGTGCCGGAGGGTGGAGGGGCGGCCCTGGGCCACGCACAGAGCCTCCGAGGAGACCCATCGCCAGCGGCCTTCCTGCTCCACTGGAAGCCCCGACCACGTGAAGTTTCGGGGAGCCAGGCCCAGATATCCCGAGAGACAGGGGGCGGGGATACCGCGGGATTCTTCCTGGGCCGGGGCTCGCCCGGGTGGAACGGGGTTAGCTCATCGGGGCTTCCGGGAGAGGGCCAACTCGTATGTGTTTGGCAAACTCCTCAGGCAGCAGATGCAGATTCACCTCTGTTGTGTGCAAGGCCCCACGCGAGGTGTGAGAGGAGTCTAGGGCAGCGGTCGCCAGCCGGTGGTCTGCGGCTCACTGGAGGTCCGGGAGGTCCGGGAGGTGGGTGACCGCTGCTGGTCTAGGGCATCCTGGCTATGGGTCCTTCTCCTTAAAGCACCGCCGCCTACTCGCGCAGGCAGCTACAGTAGCAGTGCAAGGTAAAAGGAATTCGGCTTATCACAAGACCATGCCTTGGCAGGGTGTAGTCTGGGCAGACCACACAGTCCTTCCTTCAACCTCTCCATCCCCACTACCCACCCACCATGTATCCACCCATCCACCCATCTGTTCATTCACCCACCCGTGTGCCCGCCCACCCGCCAATTCAACCGCTGATCCATCCACCCACACTCTTCCAGCTCCTCACCCATTCATCACCCATTCATTCATCACCCATCCATCTACCCACCACCCACCCATCTATCCACCCACCTACCATCCACTCACCCACCCATTCACACACTCATCCATCGTCCGTCTGTCCATCCATCCATCCATCCATCCATATTCTGACTTACTTTTTTGCTTTCTCTCATTTGTGTAACAAAAACATTGAGGTCTGCTCTGGGCTGGAGGGTACAAGGCAAACACTGTTCCTCCAGGGCTGCTGAGCGTGCCCGCCTGTCCCCCCACCTCCCTCCGGAGGGGAGCTCCGGACGGGGGAGCACCGTCCACCCCGTCTCCCTCGCGGCGGGTGGCACAGGGCCTGGCGGGCGGCTGGAGCGCCTCTCTGTGTTGGGTTGAACTGGCCGGGGTGGTGCGGGGTTGCACAGCCCGGGTTGGTGGGAGCGGCCTGGAAAAGCTTAAGGAGCGGTGGTGACTGGCGCATGTTAAACGAGGACATATAGGAGAACTTGTCACGGGAGAAGAAACTAGAACCTCGTCTCTTGGGCCGCCCTTCCTGTTGGGTTTCTGATTGGGGTGTGTGCGTGGGGGGGAGGACCTCTTCCTCCTCCCTCCTGCCCCATGTTATTGCCCCTGAGTCTGCAACGCAGCCACCCACCACGTGTCTTCAGTGACCCCCACATGACAGGTGAGGGGGCATAGAGCTCGGGGTGGCTGGCTACTCCTGCCTCGGGGGGCTGCCCATGCAGGTTCCTCAGAAGTTGCGCTGCCCCAGCCCCCGCCCATCCCCCCTCCCCGGGGCTGACCTCTCTGTGCTCACAAAGCTGCCCTTTCCTTCCCGCCTTGAAATCCGATAACGAAACTAATACCCAATATTTTTGCCTCGCGGAGAGGCAGGAGGTAAACAGGAAGGCGCAAGGGATTAAGGTGTCTCTGAGAAAGGGGCCGGGGACAGGTTGGGAGCGGGGCGACATCTCTGTGTGGAGCAGCGGGGGGAATCCAGATGTGAGCCGCCTTGCCCGGTGCATTTTTCCATTTGCGCAGAGAAAATAAAACAAAGAGAAAAGAAAACAAGCTGTAAAATACTTTGCAGAAGGCTGAGCGTGGGCAATTGCCACTTGATGTCCCCTGAGAGCGCCAAGACGAAGGGTGGGGGTGGGGTGGGTGGAGGGGGCTAGGGGGGGGATCCCTGCCTTTTGATGTTCAGCCTCGGAGCTTTCTTTTGTGTGACCAGTTGTTTGAAGAACCTTTTGTTGGTGTAAGGTGCCTGTGGAAGGGAGAAAGCAGCCCAAGGTTTTCCTCGGGGTGGGAGTGGGGGTCGGGGTGGGGGCGCGGGCTGAGCTCCCAGCAGGGGCTCAGAGGCTGGGGTGGTCTTATTGGGGGTGAGGGGGGGCAGCTGGAGCCATCCTGACAGTGGAGGACACAGGATTAGCATCTGCCTCCAAGAAGGACCGAGAAGACGCTGCCCCCGAGGCCTTTCCCAGGATGAGGGGCCGAGGGAGTGAGGCCTGGGGCATCTTTCCGGATCCCTGTCCCCGGGCAGGTGTGCCGGGCCCTGTGCCTTCTGTCCTGTCCGGCAGGAACGCCTCCCTTCCAGGCGGTAGCCGAGGCCCAGCTGCCCCTCCTTCCAGGGGCCCGGTCCTCTCCACGGGGCAGCGGACCAGGAGCCCGAAGACCTGGGTTCCAGTCGCGGGTCCCCCGTTCTCTGGCTCGGTGGCCCCGGGCTGGTAGGTCACTTGCCCACGCCGAGAAGCTCCCGGTCACCCTGGACTGGTTGGGAGAGTCCACAGGGACAAAGAACTGTGTATGCACCGTGACGCCGGCGCTGGGGGCTGCGGCTTCTCTCTTTGTACTTAGTTGAACTCAGGCCTGAGGGCTGCGGTGCTGAGGGTGTTTCCCTGGCCTCGCGGGGCCCGCTGCTTCCAGACATCAGGCGTGAGCTGCCTCCGTCTCCCCTCTGGGCCTCCTCTAAGGCACTGGGCCATCCTGCCATGTTGATCAAGTGACGAAGGGGTGCGCGATGGGGAGGGTGACCCCGGGCAGAACATTGAAAGACGCTTGTGATGACATCACAGGAAGAAATGAAAGGGGCAGACATTTTGTGAAAAACCACAAAAGTAATACCGGAATAAGAAACTGGTGAAAATATTGGCGGCCTATATACGGTAGTAGAAAGGACAGATGGTTTTGCATCCATCGTATTTAAGAGCGCAGGGCATGGTGGGAAAAGCAACGCCTTGTGTGGAAACTGGGCAAATGGCACGAACAGGCAATGCACAAAACGTGGAGGATAAACAGGAAGACAAACATGGCGCGACGTTCGGCATCACAGGCAACCAAAGACATGCAGATTAAAACCGTGTGTGTGTGTGTGTGTGTGTGTGTGTGTGTGTGTGTGTGTGTTTTCCACAGGAATTGGCAAAGATTTTTTTCTTTTTAAATGAATACTGATACCAAATGCATTTTAGTGTGCTTTTCAAGGGTGTGTCCCATAGGAGTTCTCACATCCTGCCGATGGGGGTGGGAGCCTTTTTTGAGGGGAATTTGGCAGTTTGGATCCCAAGTTAAAACATGTAGACCCCAAATCTAACTACCAAGTCTGTCTTGAGAAACTTTCTAGACAGCAGTCCTCAGATAAGAGGGACATTTCGGGAGCGCAGAGGTGGTTATCGGTGGGTTGTTTATAACAGTGAACAAACTAGAAGCAGCCCAACCGCCCGCCCAGCCCGGGAGGCCTGAGCAGCAGTGCGCCCCCTGCAGATCCAGGCGGCCCGTCACACCTGTCCGCGCGGTGGTGGACGAGACAGCCTTTCAAAACCACGAAGAACGTTGTCTGACACTAAAAAACTTCCACCATCACGAGGAACCAGGCCACGAGCCCGAGATGCCCACGTGTGATCCGTGTCTGCAGAGTTAACCTGCTCCACAGCCGAGCAGAAGTGTTCATTCACGCCTGCGAGGGCGGACCCTGTGTCAGCAGCAGTCGGTGGAAATTTGAGTGCAGTTTTTTCCCTTTCTGCTTTTGTTTTCCGAATGTCTGGCATTAAACACGTCTTTCCTTATGAACTACATAAAAATGCCATTTAAATCAAGCCTGGCCCCAAAGCAGGGCAAATTCTGGTGCAGGGTGAGCAAGATGGGGGGGATCTAAGCTCGAGTTATCCTGGCGTCAGAGACCTAAGGGGGAAGCAGGCAGCGCGCTTCCCGGGGTGGCGTGAGGAGGGCGTGGGCTGTGCCGATGCCCGGGGGGCCCACGGCCCTCGTGCCTACGCCAGGCTGGTGGAGGCGACAGTTGAGACCAGTCCACGGAGGGTGAGCAGGTGGCAGGCAGGTGGGGAGGGGGCTTGGGAGAAGCGGGTCCTCAGAGGCAAGGAAAGTCATAGCCCGGGCAGGCAGGGGGTCCTCACACAGGACATACCTAGACTGACGCAAGTTTGCTGGAGCTTAAGAGCGAGAAGTGGGAGCAGAATCAGGGAACTGAGAGCCCTCGAGGCTGTGTGAAATGACTTTGATTTCATACAGAGGGAATCCTGGAGCCATTGAAAGAGTTCAGTAGGGAAAGGGCATCCTCAGACGCTTCGAGCTCTCCTGTTCTGAGAACAGCCTAGCCCAGTGGTTGGCAAACTGTGGCTGGAGAGCCACATGCGGCTCTTTGGCCCCTTGAGTGTGGCTCTTCCACAAAATACCACGGCCTGGGCGAGTTTATTTTGAAGAAGTGGCATTAGAAGACGTTTAAGTTTAAAAAATTTGGCTCTCCCGTGTGCCCCAGGGGGCCATGTGTCCTGGGTGAGCCATGTGCCCCAGGGGGGTCGTAGGTCTGGGGAGAGCCGTGTGCTTCTGGCAGCCGTGTGCCCCCAGGGGAGCCGTCTGCCCTGGGGGAACCATGTGCCCTGGGAGAGCCGTGTGCCCCAGGGGAGCCGTGTACCCAAGGAGGGCAGTGGGACCCGGGGAGCCGTGTGCACCGGGAGAGCCGTGTGCCCCGGGGAAGCGGTGGGACCCAGGTGTAGGGGGTGGTGTGAACTGGAGGAGGAGCGGATTCTATTCATGTGGTCCTGAGACATTTGGACAGTCTGCAGCCATTAGCTACAGAACACTCTGTTGTATTTCCCTACAAAAACAAATGAGAGAGAGTGTCCCACTTGAAATTCATATACGGAAAAAAGGAAAAGAGAAGGAAAAAAAATCTGAGGAACAGAATAAAGTGGCGAATATAGTAGAATCAGGGGCAAAGAAGGGGAGTGGACTGATAATTATCAGGAGGATAAGGGGGTGGGGAAGCAGTGAGAGACTGAATTGAAATCATATAACCAATGGATGAAGACAATTGGGGGGAGAGGGGATAAGGGCAGAGGGTGGGAAGGGAACTGGGTGGTAGGGAGCTTTGGGGGAGAAAAGGGAGAAACAATTGTAATAACCTGAGTAATAAAGATTTATTTTAAAAAAATAAAAAAAACTGGCTCTCCAAAGAAATTTCAACTGTGGTACTGTTGATATTTGGCTCTGTTGACTAATGAGTTTGCCGACCGTGGGCTTAGAGTATCCTGTTTATTTGAATGAGGCACGTGGCCTGCAAGTCCGGGAGTTTGACATGCTTGGCCTAGAGGGCTCAGCTCAGGAGACAGACGGGCTGCGGTCTGGCAGCCGGAGAGCAGTGAATGGATGTGGAGGACTCACCTCTTTGGGGTCCCAGTGTGGACCCCAAAGTCCAAGCTGATTTCATGGGTCTGGGAGTCAGGGGCACAGAGGCGGTCCGGTGGCTGTGATGGGCGGACAGGGAAAGGGTGCTGAACCCCGAGGAGCCGGTAGGGACCAGCAGAGGGCGGAGGGGGGGCGGAGGGAAGGCTGCGGTCCCGGGCGGCAGGTGGCTTGCAGTGGCCACCCTCTCCCTGTGCCCGCTGGGTCTTTCCTGTGTGTGTGCCCCGGTGTCCGGCTCCGTGGCCGCACTCCCCCCTCCCAGGACCCCCGTCAGATTGGAAGAGGCCCCCTCCTCACCGCCGCCTCATCGTAACGTAACCTCGTTCAACCCTGTCTCCAAACACGCCACGTTCCGAGGCCCGGGGTTAGGGTAGCCCTGGGGAGATGGGGGAGGCACAGGACAGCCCTTGGCAAGCGGGATTTGGGCCCAAGGAGATGCCCGGCCCCCTCCCACCCGCGTGTGTCCGGTGGGCCGGCGCCGAGGGAGAGGAAATCTCCCGTGGTGCCGGCACTGCCGGGTGGTCCAGGAGCGCGTGTGGGTGAAACGGGGAGATGTCTGCCTCGCCGTGGAGGAGGGGGCGTACCTGGGGGCAGTCTCCGGCCCCCAGGGTCCCCTTCCTGACGCTCTCCCCGCCCCTCCACAGCCTGCAGCTGCAACCTGCACGCGCGGCGCTGCCGCTTCAACATGGAGCTCTACAAGCTGTCCGGGCGCAAGAGCGGGGGCGTCTGCCTCAACTGCCGCCACAACACGGCCGGCCGCCACTGCCACTACTGCAAGGAGGGCTACTACCGCGACATGGGCAAGCCCATCACCCACCGGAAGGCCTGCAAAGGTAGGGCCTCGGGCACCCCTGCCTCTCCCCCCCTCTCTCCTCCGTGCTTCTCCTTTGCTACTGCTTTTGTCCACGATCACACACGCGCCTGCCTGCACGCACGGCCTCCCTGGCCTTCGGAGGTGTGGGCCCAAACAAAGGGGCGATGCAGGAATGACTGGGAGGAGAAGAGAGGAGGCGTGATCTGTGCGAGGGTCCGGGCCGCCCCGCCCCCGCCCAGCTGCCCGTCCCTCGCACAGGTGTGCCGCATACCACAGGGCGGGGGTCAGGTTCACCGGGCTTACCGCTTACCGGCGCACAAAGGACTCTCTTTCACCAAAACCGGGCGGGCGGATTTCTTTGGATGTTGCATGCCCCCCCCCCTCCTACCCCACCCCCAGCTCGCCCAGACAGACAGGGAAGCTTCGGGGGGCAGGGTCGCAGGAGGAGCATTCAATCCACCTGCGAGTGGCTTTGCTGCTCAGGGCACACCGTGGAAGGGAGATGGAGACTCGCCTTCGTTCACTGAAGCGAGCCCCCGTGGCTGAACGTGGTGTGTTCACGTTGGTGGCTTTCTCCCACCAACACAAACGAAGCGATGGTGAGGTGCGGCTCAGAAGAGCTGACGAAAAGCCAGGGAACTGCAGATATGGGGGGAGAAGTGAACCCCGCCCCACATTAGCTTCTGGCAATTTGGGTCCAGAAATCAGGGCCCTTTGGGTCCAGAATTTGGAGCCTAGAGCCAGGGCTTGCTGTGAGCATGGCTTCCCAAGGCGATACCTCTGAGGGCTCTTGGGGGACACGTGAGGGACCCCAGCCGTGGCAGACTCGGGCCCAGGTGAGGAGCTACAGCAGAGAAATCCTTCTGTGGCCCCTGCCTAGCCTTTGGATGAAGCCAGAGCACCATCTTCTCAACAGGAAGTCCACCGGATGTCGGGCACCAGTGCGCAGGACAACTACTCGATCCGCAGGCCCCGTGCAAAATGAAAACACAGGGCTTCATGCCCGGCCGGCGTGACTCGGGGGTAGAGCGTCCGCTTATGAACCGGGAGGTCACTGTTTGATTCCTGGTCAGGGCACATGCCCGGGTTTCGGGCTCCTTCCCCAGTAGGGGGCGTGCAGGAGGCAGCTGGCCAATGATTCTCTCTCATTATTGATGTTTCTATCTCTCCCTCTCCTTTCCTCTCTGCAATCAATAACACACACACATAAGAGAAAGGAAATGCAGGGCTTCTTGTTCAGGAATTACTGAGGATTTCAAAATGGCAACAGCAGAGCTTCCACCAAGCATGTGACCTTATTATGAGCATGTGGCCCGTGAAGCTGGTCTTGCTTGTATGAAACACTTTTCTTAAAAACAAACAAACAAACAGAAAAACCACACACACACACACACACACACATACCAAAAACACACCCCACAAACCAACAAAAACCAAGGCTCCCAGTCTGCACCTTCTGAGAGCAATCCCTTCGATTCCAAATGAACAGGTGGCTCGGAGAGCTCCCCCTTCAGGTCTGTGGGCTGAAGGCTGCCTCTGGTGGTTGTCCAGAGAAACGCCAGCATAAAGGTATTGAGGCTATTTCCACATCAAATAACATCTCACCCAGGTGGGAACCCCTGCCCCCCCCCCCCCCCCCCCCCCGCCCCTCGCCCAGGAGACTTGGGCAGGGGCTAGGAAGTGGCCTGCGCCGAGGGGCCACCAAAGGCCTGCCGCGGCTGGAAGGCACGAGCAGGGACAGGACCAGGGGGTGAGGGCTTTGGGTTGTCAGAGAGCATAATTGGAAGGTAATCCAACCCCTTCACCCGCGCCCCAGTGTTCGCTGTCTTTCACGACAGAAGAAATTGAAGCCAACGTCTTACAGACAGCTGCTGGCACACAGGTACCTCGGGGATTTGGCCAACACATTCTGATCAAGAGCGGCCGCTCAGCTGGGTAAATGGGGAAATTGGCCAGTGGGTGAGAAGGCCTGGGCTCCTCTCCGTGTCAGTCTCTGCTGTCAGAGCAGGGGAGGCGTGTCCCCTGGAGAGACAGGAAGGAGCATCTTGGCCGTCTTGCCATTTGCCTCCTCCCTCTCCTCTCCCCTGTCGCGGGGGGGAGGGATAAGGCCATGTCGAGGGAGATGTCAAGACGCCACGGGATTCTGGGACCTGCGGGCCATCCTCTGGGGCTCTGCCACCTGGTTGAATGGTGTGTGGACACCCAGCATCCGGGAGGAACTAGTGCAGGCGGGCAAGGGTGTGGCCTGTCTTACTTCCCACGCTGTGGCCAGCCGTGGGGGCTGTGTGTTCCCTCTCAGCCCTGGACAGCAGCTGCCCGTCTTGGCAGGGGCACAGGGAGAAGAACCCACAGCGGAGGAGGGGTGGGTGGATGGAGTCTACTGGGGAAAAGTGACAGGAAAGGGCAGGAAAGGGCGGGGACTCTCAGGGTGTCCTGATTGGTGAGGAAAAACAATGCTTCCAGGATCCTGCCACCTGATTGGTGAGGGAAAATGCTACGTGGCCGGTCCTCACACTGATTGGTGGGGGAAAGCATTGCCCGAAGGGCTTGGTGCTGGTGAAAAGCCACTGCCTGGAAGAAGGGCTCTGAGTGCTGAGCAAGAAGAACGTGACCTGACAGTTCCAGGTCCCCCTCCGCTCCTCTTTTCCTGAGGTCACCCCCGTAGGGCAGGTATGTGGGGACTTGGAATCCCCAGTTCCCTCTCAGGATACTTCTCAGCAGAGAGAGGCCCTGCCGTCTTGTCAGGAACCAGCTGCAGGAGCTGAGATGCTGGTGGGGGGTATACACCCCTGAGATTTGCAGGTGGAGGTCTCTTCGTCCCCTCCAGCAAGTCCACTGTCTTGCCTTCCCAGGACTGGATGGTTTAAGGCACTGGTTGGCAAACTGCGGCTCTCGAGCCACATGCGGCACCATGGCCTGGGCGAGTCTATTTTGAAGAAGTGGCGTTAGAAAAAGTCTAAAAAATTTGGCTCTCAAAAGAAATTTCAACCGTTGTACTGTTGATATTTGGCTGTTTGCCGACCAATGGTTTAAGGAAGTGATTCCTTTGGCGGAAGCATTTGGCCCGGCATTTTGATCTCCCAGGGTTTGCTCTCAGGAGCTTCCAAAAACCTTGCCGCCGAGGAGCCACCCCCGTGCCCTGGCCTCCCGGGGTTGACCTCGGGGAGCCTGCGCCCAGCCCGCAGGTGAAGGCCGCGTGCCTCCTCCTTTGCTCGGTTTCCGATGCATTTTCCGGGGGAACTGAGGCCACTGGCCGTGGCCCCGGACTCGGGTTGGCAGTTGGCCTGAGGAAGGAACGGCATCAGGGCCCTCTTCTCCGCCCGACTTCCCGGGGCCTGGGAGGAGCCCGGCAGGGGCTGAGGCCACCCGTACACTCCTGGCGACTGGCTGACGCCCAGCCTCGTTGGGTCTAGCGCAGGGGTGGACCTAGACAGGAACAGTGAGGAGCGAGGGCATCCGATTCCAGACGTCCCCCATCTGGGGAAGTTTCGTAGCAACAAATTTGTTGGGTGCTTTCTCCTCTCCAGTGGTTCGGAACCAAGCCCCCGGCCGGCGGCGGGGCCGGCGCACAAAGGGCCGTGATGAACATGCCGGGAACAGGCGGCTGCGCTCTCCGCCTATTCAGCGCGATTTCACAGCCCCGCGGAGCCCTCATTGTGGCGCGGG